>VDFB02107015.1:0-40707 GCA_007258455.2 Sequoia sempervirens
TTCTCCAAAATACCAACCTAAAAAATTTCCACATCAATGGTAGAAACAAAAAACCTCAAAAATAATGAATAGGATAATCCTAACAAGGTGGCTATTGTATCATCAACAAAAAAAATGGGGTAAAGTCATCACTCTAAGTCATCATCCTCAAAGGATACTCGCCCACATCTTGTTCATGGTGGAACTAGAGGAACTGTCACCACTTCCTTGTTCGAGTCTTCAGAAAGTACTAGGGAGAGGGGATAATAGTCACCCTACGAATTAGTATCACCTCCACTGCCTGAAGGGCTATTAGAAACCTCAATGGGAGAATTATTTTTCCCTAGATAAGCCTTATGGTACTTTCACTTCTTCTTTTCCTTATTTTCATATTCAACCGGCTCCTTCCCTCTAAACTTGACCAGTTATTTTGAAATGATCTGACTTCTCAGATGATAATTTCTCCTTACACCATATTTCTTGAATTTTCTATGTGCCCTTCTACCATTTAGTGTGTCAAGAGCTCCCTTTGTCTCAATTTCTTCCTTAGGAGAATTTTCCTTAGAGTCCAGCAAACTCAATCTCCCGGACCTTTGGACTGGCTTAACATACTTCCCTGACTTGCTCATCTTCTTAAGAACTAGAACAAGAAGACTGAAAAAACTCTTACCAATTCTTCTCTTGGACCAAACTCAATTGTCTTCCTCTGAATGCAAATTTTGAATGGAAAATATGGCCATTGGTCCTCATTATATTGAGCCATGCAAGCATGCCAACCATGTTAATATTCAAGAAAATCTTTTACGCATGAGCTAACAAAAGTTTGTTTTAATTTTTAAAATATCAACCATTGATCATGTTTTTAAAAAAAATCAACAAATAATTATCACCGATGTAACCAATAAATCTTTAATTCTATACTATTAATTCCTCTTCCTAATCAAAAAAGCACCAAGTAGATATACATCCACTCTGTACACATATTTCAACTACATACTTAACATCAATTAAAACTAGCCGTGCCATGGTTATCGAGCTCTCACCCATGGGAATTAATACACTTGTATTTCTTCATAGCAGGACAATAGGGTTTGATCCTAATTTGATCTTAGAATATTGATTCGTACCCTTCCTTACTTAATTATCACCTTCCCACACATACCAATAACTATCATAATTGAAGGCCGAAATCCCAAACATGTGCTCAAAAGAATAATCCCATAAATAATACCATTTTCATCATAATTCCATCTCAGTCAAATTTAGTAGCATTCTAACTCTACTAGAGTCCATCAAAACCTTTTAGAATGTTCACGTGGCACTTTCCCACTTGCCCACTGAAGAATATGTGACACAAGTGGGCTCCTCACGGGATGTTAGAGAACGGTCAGGATTGACCCACGTCACCCACCATCAACTGTCAATCTTCCTCCCTTATGAAGCAGTTTCCATCCTTAAACCATGGTGGGTCCCACAAAAGTTCCAGATGTTGCCCTGCCTGCTAGCTTGTGTGATCATCTTTCCTTAATGCACAAGATGGATAGGTGTGTGGGGAATAGTTATGATGAAGACACGTGTTGCAATGTCCATCATTGATCTTTGTCAAAGTTACGTCTATTGCCCCTTTTAGAAACATTGGTCCCACCACCAGTCATGACACGTGGCCATCACCCGCTAGCCCATGTGTTTAAAATAATGTGAAATAAACCAACACAGGCAGGTGGGGAGTGGTCAAGATGTGGCCATGTCGCTTGATAACTATCGTTGATCCTCTTTAAATGGCACCAACTATCTTTACCAAGGAGATTGGGCCCACCAAAGTACCAGACACATGGTAGAAGCCTGAAAACCCATGAAAATAAAATAATAAGAAATAAATCAGCATAGGGGCACGAGGAATGGTGGTGATCATCTCTTGTCGATCGGACGACCAGTGTGGAAACCTAATTTTGCACATGCCGCAAAAGTTAATTTAAAAAGGGAGCCACCTCTACGCCAACAAGAACTTGAACCAAGTTAGGAATGGGGATTTAAAACTTAAGTCATTTAAAAGGAAAATCAAGCCCAACCAAAATTAATTTTGAACAATGCAAAGGCACTTGGTAACCAACAAACCTAAACCCAGGGGGGTTGTGAAAACAATTACTTTGATGGCATAAGCGACAATTTAAATGATTGGATACCATGAACATCAGGTCAATAAAAATTTAGAACAACTGAGGGTTTTTTTTGGACTCATAGGTTAATTGAGAGGGATTTATGCAACAAAAAACCCTAAAATAGTGATAAGGAACAACCCTAAGCCAAAACAAGGGTCCAAGCCAAGTAATTGCAAAAAATTGAAATGGAACCAAGAAAATTTTGAGGGGTTCCATCACATATCATATCATGATCATTGCATATTGCATAGGCATAAATATAGTGCATCCATACATAATAAAATATAAGCATCTCATCCATCCATTTATGCATAAAAATGAAATAAAATGAGCACATCAAATTATATAGAATCATCCGCATCAATATCATATATATATATATATATCAAAAAATGAGTGTCATGGTACAAAATCTAGATCAGTGAATGTACATAAATCAAAAGTACAATATCCACAAGGCTATAAAAAAGGAGCCCATGAATGTATATCTACGATAAATAATTGGGTAACAAAATCAAAATAGCAAGAATCTCTTAAGTGTGAATGCACAAATGAATTGAAAGTGACCCTTTTTGGCTTATTTATGCTAGAAAATTAGGGTTTTTTTCCCCTAATTTCACCTTCAAGCTAGGGTTTATCATCAGTTTCACCAATTTTGCCAATCAAAATATAATTTTGCATTGTTTTTTTCATTTTTGGCATAATTTTTGCATCCCGGAGCCTTTTTGGACCCTTGGGGCAGCTTTTAACCTTTATCATGAAATCAACCCAAAATTCAAATTTTTTGCTTAATTTCTCGAGGGGGTAGGGAATCAACTTTATCCTTCTGTTGGTGCATCTGAAAAGTTAGAATTTTTTTTATTTATTTAAGCATCACTTTTAATTCAAAGAGTGTTATTCTTTGAATCGAAGTAGCAGGTACCTTGCTTCAAAGAGGGGCGAAATGTAGACACTAAAAAATGTCCTAATCAATATCATATACACTCAAAAAAATTTTACTAACATCATTTCCTCTTTAAACCCATCCTCTTCTTGCTTAATTGATTAAATTATCCTAGCTATTTAATTAATTGCATCATTTGTTTCTATTAACCTAATTAAATTTAATCAGGTTAATTCATCCCCCTTTACACTAACATTTCATCTCATTAAATTAAATAGATCAAAAAAATTAATTTAACTCCCTAAGTCATCTTATTTAATTAAATATCCCTAAGTTATTTAATTAAAATCATTTCATCTATCTCTCCTCACCATTTATTAAATTATTTAAATAAATATCACTTTAATTCTTGTAATCCCCTAATTGCATGATTAAACCTTGTTTAATTAGCAATTAAACTAATTTTCATCTAAAAGGGAATATTCCCTTGGAATATTCCTTATCTCCCTTTTTTGTATAATTAAAGTTTTCTTTTAATTTGCAAAACTCCTTTTTCCTCACCCAAAGAAATATTCTAAAGAATATTCTTATTCCTCTATCATTTGGAAAAAGGATATTTTCACTTGGCTTCTTAAGCAAGTTTTAATCTTCAACCTTTTGAACAAGTCACCTTTGACCTATGTGAATAGTTCAAAAGTGTGTTTGTTTGAGGCAAGTGTGAGCCCTTGATTAAATCCCATAATGCATTCTCATCAGTTGGTGAGAATCCATGATCCATGCCTCTCATTTCCTTAATCTTGGACCGTTGATTAATCTTTTCAATTTCAACCCTCCATTTCTCATTTTCTCTCCTATAAATAGAACACTATTTGGAGACAAATGGATCCATCTTTCAATTGCAAACTTATGTTGCTGAACTCACTTGCATCCACACTCATACTTTACTCACTTTTAGCTTATTTTAGTTTATTTTAATTGCATAATAGCTTAGAGCATCCATTAATGGCTTTCATGCATCCATCTTAGTTTGTATATGAATTAGGGTTTCCATATTTTAGCTTAGCAATGGCATAATTAGATCATTTGTAGCATAAAATCATGTTAATTTAGTCAGCATCATGTTCATTTTAAGCATAAACTAGGTTTTCATCCATTTATCACAATGGTTTCGTTGATTCTCTTCCATAGAATTGACTAAAACAGGCTCACTAATCACAAGATTGGGAAAGGGTCATTGTTTCACATCAACACAACACCAATTCCAAAATGGGATAAGTTTCAAATCGGTTAGAGTAGGAATTTAACTTTTTTATAGTTGGTAGCTTTCACTTCAGTATAAATGCTTACTTTAACTTTTAATTTTGAATGATCTTGTTTGGTAGATTGAGGTTTAGTGGATAGATTGTGCTTAAACTCATCATGTATTAAGTGTAATTGACCCACCTTGATGATCCTTGTCTCACACTTACTATATCCTCCACCTAGAAATCCTCCTTGTGGAGTCCACCCTACCTTTCAATAGGAGAAATAAAAACTTGTTGGAAAAACCTGCCTTAGAGTACAATACACTAAAAAATAGTGATACTAATAGTTCATTGGCTGACTATAGCCATATGGCATGAAAGGATGTCGCTATACCCAATGACCCTCTTCACTCAAAATATGCATCCCACAAAAGAGTCATTTCATCAACACGATCATCAATTCATCCCCCATAAAATCAAGAATATAATTTGTTGGGGTACACATAACTCTTTTAATTAAAAAAAAAGGTTGTGAAATCCAACCATTCTTTTGATTTAATCTCAAATGACAAGGAAAAGAACATATTAAGAAACCATGAACTAATCTTATCCATGTTGAAAAACATAATGTGTAGTTCAACTTGCAACTTTTTATATAGACTAAAATTCTAATTTACAAAATGAAATGTAATGTACATGTACCCAATAATGAAACAATTTACACAAAATTGGGAGGAATGTTGATTTTGGTGCACACATAAGTATGTTACATGAAAAGAAAGGTTAAGAATCCCACTAAAAATTTATTGATAACCTCCAATGAGCAATATTATCCTTACATTGTTGCCACCAACTTTAAATTAATAACATGTTTAAATTAGTTGATAAAGTCTTGAATCAATATTTGAGTGAATTAGAAGAGACATAAATATCAAACACTTCCTAGGAACCATGATGTAATCTTATGCAGCTTGAAAAACATACTATGCAGTTCAACTTATGATTAGGCATTTACAATGAAAGCAAAATGACATCCCTATAACAACATTAAATCAAGAATATAATTTTCGTGGGGTGCACATAACTGGTTTATCTAAAGGGAAAGGTTGTTGAATCACACCATTTTTTATGTAATCTCAAATGATTAGAAAAAGCATATCTTACAAACCTTGAACTAAACTTGTGTAGGTTGAAAAACACAATTTGTAATTCAAATTGTAACTCTTTATATAGAATAAAGTCCTACCATGCCTTTCACGACATTGTGTTTGGATATTAGAAGTTTTAGGTTTTAAAACACACTATGTTTTGTAACCTACACTTCACAAGATATCAAAAATATATTATGTCTCATAACCTATACTATAGAGAAATATATTCATTTTTCCAAAAACAACAATAATGGAGTTGTTTCTATTTGAAATGAAAACATAGATATACATAGTTAAAAACCATAGGGGTTGGGTACATTATGAATTGTAGGTTTAAGAACACAATGTGTTTTGAATCCTATAATTTATTATAGCAAGCAACATGTGCAATGTGAATTGTGTATTGTGAAGGTTACTGTATGCCATAATGTGTAGGTTAAAAAGATAGCTAAAAGACACTTTTTTTTATAATATCTTATGTGTAAAAGTATATTCCTTTTCCTCAATTACAATAGTAGTGGTGTTGTTACTATTTTAAATTTAGACCTAGATACACACATTTAAAAAACACATGGGTTGCATACATTATGAATTACAAGTTAAAAACATAGTGTGACTACTCATGTCTGAATGCCACATACCTAATTATAGTTGATAAAAAAATTCCTTACAACAATAGATATAACATATTGGTCTAGCCAGGTTGTGTAATATTTACTATCTCTACCTGTATGGATATGAGGGTTCTAGACACCAAACAAAGGTGGTCAAAAAAAATTTCAAGTAGATTCCATGAAGAGGCCCACTAATTCTTTTTTCCTTAATTTTCCATTCAAAATAATGTATACAACATTATCAAGGAAACAAATAACACAAAGTTGGGAAAACTATGAATAACAACAAATCAAAGGAGTTTGAACACCATAGCCATAAACAAAGACCATTATTCTATAAAATAGAAAGGAAACTAAATCATGAGCATTCTACCATAGAAAACAAAACCCCAATGTAGTGGTTTTATTAATTTGTGTTAAATTTTCATATCACCTATAAAGAGATGGTGTCAATAGAAAAATGACAAATTTAAGAAACCTAAAAAATAACATAGGAAAATAGTATGAAGGGCTGCATAACTACCTTTCAATTCCATTTTTCATAACCCCTCTATTCACCCTCTCCACAATTTTAAAATAGAATAGCAATCTGGAAAATATTTCTAGTAGATATACATACTTAGTAAACGTGGGATTTGTTAGTGAATAATTAATCTATTCACTTTACTTAAGTGTACTTGGTTGATGAGGTTAGACAACATCTTGTCTAACTGAATGTGTAAACAATATGCACATACCTTTTGAGGCTGGAAAAATTTCCAACTCACCTCAAATATCACTCAAGACTTGGCACACAAGTTTGATGACTTGGTCATAGAGGTTGTTGGTTTGCACACTCCAAGTGATCCTAAGGTTGAAACCTATAGGAGGATCTTCTACTCATTTGTGCCACATCTTGGGGAATTTGTCAATGCACCTCATAGATGGATTGCCTCTTCCTTTCCTATATAGGAAAGCTTATATTGTAATTAAATTAACTCTTTTATCAATATCATTTTTATAATGGAAGATTAGGCATTGTTGAAAAACAAGGTGAAGGAAAGCTACAATATGAACTTATACAAGTGAATTCAGATTACCAAGTCAGAAATAAACATGTGATTGCAAAAAAAATCACAATATAAAAAATAGCAACTGAAATGAAACACCAGATTTATGTGGAGAAACCCTTTCGGGAAAAACTCTTCTAGAGAAAAGAGGAAAAGTATATTATTAATCTTCCAATGAGAGTACATAATAATACACTTCGCTACTAATCTCTAGTCATCCTAGCAACACCCTATTACCTAAAATAACTCTATATGAAACTACCATCCCATGGATCCAATTTATAGAAATTGTGGGAGGTAAAACCATGAATGGTAAACCAAAACAAGAGGAACAAAACCACCTACAAAAACCCATGCCCCTCTTCATGGAAAACCAAAAGACATAATAAAGTATTAATTGGATATTCAACACTCCAATATGGGTGCCAAACCCATAGCCTATCGAACTCCTTCCTTTCAACATACTTAGTACGAGCATGATACATAGGATATTGGGTCAAAAAAATAGTACTCTAACTGTAACATCCAATCCTCATTGTCCTGCAATCAAAACCAATATCAATACTATGTCTTTGTAACCATATAGCCTCCTTAGAGGCATGTGTAATAGCCATATACTCTACTTCAGTGGTTGACAAAGCAACTCTAGGAACTGCCTCTTACTCATCCAACTCACTACTCCTCCAAACAAAGTAAATACATAGCCACAAGTGGACCTTCGACTATCCAAGTCACCTACCAAATCTACATTAAAAAATCCTTGTATGTCCAATCACTTTTCCACATCATCAGTATCATGATAAACCAAATAGTAATTAGAAGTACCTTGTAAATATCTAAATGCCCTCTTAACAAAATTCTAATGCTTTCTACCATGGTTAGACATGAAACTACTTAAAAATCCCATTTCTTGGGCTATATCTAGTCTAGTGCAAACCTTTGCATACATAAAAATACCAATGTCACTAGAATAAGGAACCATAGAAATATTCTCAACATCATCATCAAAATTAGGACACATATCTAAGCTCAAATTAGTACCAACCAAAAATGGAATACTAACTGGCTTACAATCATGCATATAAAATATTTACAAAATGGTATCGACATACTTACTTTGACTTAACCAAAGCTTTTTGTGCACTTGATCTCTTCTTATTTCCATCCCAAGAACATATTTTGTAGGCCCCAAGTCCTTCATATCAAATGTGTTAGAAAGTTGTGCCTTGAGCTCACTAATCATCACCTTGATGTTTACCAAAAAACAACATATGATCAACATACAAAGTAATAATTAGAATATGATCATCGATAACCTTAATGTACACACAATGATCCTCCCCGCTCCTAAGAAAACCTAAATTCATTACAAAAGCATCAAAATTTTGGTACCACATCTTGGGTGACTATTTCAAACCATACAAAGATCTCTTCAACCTATAAACCAATTGTTTTTTTCCTTTCACAACAAAACCATCACGCTATCTGTGTCACCAAAAAATGTATATCTTGCTTGATATGGGAATAATTGATGATGAACCAGACTTAACAGGGCCTTGGTCTAGTGTTGTGAGGTGTTTTACACATTCACATTAGGTCTTGGATGATCTTTGCAAATTGAATAAAATGCATTAAATGATGTCTTGTAAAGGTGTTGTAAAGTGTTGTAAATCACTTTCATACTTTTCTAGACTCTTATTAAGCATTTAAGTCTAATATTATTTTAATTCAAAAGTTATATTTTCCCTCTTCTTCTATAATTAAATAATTATTTCAATTATTTAATTATTCATTAACATTTTCTCTCTATAATTAAATAAATGTTATATTTATTTAATTATTTATCATTTCTTTATGTCCCCAATTAAATAATTAAATAATTTGTTCTCACCTTTTTTTCTAAATAAATAAAATTAATATTCTATTTATTTCTCCTATGATGGCCACCTAAATTAAATAGTCTTTATTATTTAATTTTCTCTTACAACCTCTTTTTCTGTGCTAATCTTATCTTCCACCTCAAGTCTTTATCCATCCACCTCAAGTCTTTATCCATCCATGTCTTTCTTCTCTCAATTAACCCCCACCCTTGATTAAATTATTTTCTAATTTAATCTTGGCCCTTGATCATGATTTTTTTCTTAACCCTCCTCTATAAAACAAGACCTTTAAACCCTTTAATTCATAATTCACCATCATTCAATTATCACTCATTCATCATTCATCCATATTGTCAAGTCAAGCAAGCTAGGGTTTTAGCATTCTAAGTCATCAAGAGAGCTTTCTAAGGCATTCAAGAGCAAGATTCTTCATACATTGTTGTAGCAATTCAAGATCCATCATCATGGAAAGTTTCTAACTGCATTGTTTCATCTTTCATGCTTCATTATTTTATTTCATCATTTTGGTTTAATTACCTAAATGGGTTTTGACCAAGGCAAACCCCCATGCCCTAACATCTAACATTTCTTTCTTTGTTCTTGTGTGTTTGCAAATTTAGGTATATTGAGGACTTGAAAATAATTGAAGAATAGGTTGAAGACTTATTGGAGTCATCTTTATCATTGAAAGGTCAAAATATCAACAAAAAATCACTTTTGGGCCCAAAAATTAGAGTTTCAAAACTGGACACTAGGAGGAAAAGAAAAAGTAGACCGAGAGCTCCCGACTCCACTTTCGGATTTGCAAAAATTTAGAAGTGGAATTGTATACGCATAAAAATGGTCATGTCTATAATCCTGGCAATTAATTAAATATTTATTATTTAATTATTTCTTCTAAGGTCCTCTACATATGATTAAATTTAATTAATTTAATTATATTGTTCATTCATTTTATTCTTCTTTCTTAATTAAATAAATTTATTTTATTTTATTATTTTCATACGTCCACTTAATTAATTAAATAAATACATTCTATTTATTTAAATTAATTATCATTGTTTGAATTTAAATTAAATCTTTTGATTTAATTAAGTTTAAATATTTTCTCTTTCTTCTATTTTTAATTCTTCTTCTAATTAATTAAATATTTCATTTAATTAATTTCATAAAAGTGATTTAATTAAATAAATCTTATTTAATTAAAAATATCTTATGCTTTCTTTCCAAATCAAAATTAGGTATTTTAACCTAATTGTGCAATCTTCTCATATCATAATTAAATATTTTATTTAATTATGAGATATTCTGCTTTTTTTTCAAAACACCTGATTAAAGCTTTATTCTTATCACCAACTTTCTTCTGCTTTTAAAAGCTTAATTAAATATTTTATTTAATTAAGAAAAGTTGAATGTCCTCCACAAATAAATAATTAATTTTTTTAATTAATTATTTATCAGCTTTAAATCTTTCTTTTATTCTTTTAAAGAAAGATGATTTCTTATCTTCTCTTTTTTTTTCCTCTTTCATAATAAAATAGAAAAATCTGGTTTTAGGTTTCTTCTATTTTCTCTTCAATTTCATCTGTCTTCAACTGTTCGATCTATCATGAATTATCACAACCATTGATCATATCAGCCAATTAGAAGTTTTTAAAAATTCTATAAATACAACCTCTCACAATTCATTTAGGGGGTTGATTCTTAAGTATCCTCACTCTGTCAAAATCATTCTTTGATCAAATCTTCTATCATCTTCATCAGGTTGTTATGCTGCAGAATTTGAGCAACCAACATTCCTTCTCTACAATCAACCTTCGAAATCTTGCATCCTTGTGCAGGTGGAGAAGAGCCATGGAGATCAATCAACACTAGTTTGAAAATCGGTTTGCATGTTATTTGTTTACTATTTTTTTATTTTCATTCTAGTTTGTACTTCATGGTGCTTGATAGGATTTAATTTGTTTATGCAATTTAAACTCTTTGATTTATTTAAACCTATTATACAAATTGGTGCCCACCGTGGGCCCTTGCCCCATTTTTAACATTTATCTGCAGGTTTTTTGACAGGACTTTGCATTCTGGAATTCAACTTTCTGACGAAAATTTTCGTTTTAGAGAATCCAAGGGTTTTTTGTAGTGCAAACAAGGGTTTTATGTAGTGCATACAAGGCTTTTAATGGTGTTTTTTGCAGGTTTTTACTGACTTTGTTTTGCAGATCTGACAATTTTTGGATAAAACTGTAGGTTTTACAAAGTTCTTCATATCTTCTATAAAATTACGAATTTTTTTACAATATTTTTACAGAACCTTGTAGATCATCTTAATAGGCTACAGTAAAAAATCGAGAGCTTATCATCATTTTTGTGAAAGTTATTTCTATTTTAATTATTTTTATAAATTTGATTTTCTGGATGCAAATCAACGAATTTTTAAGAAATTTTTATATTTTTGGAAACCTCATAAAATTCTAATAAGAGTCTATGTTTTACAGATTTAGTTTGGAGGTCAAATACAATGCGAAAAAGTTTAATCTTCATTTTCTGTATGGTTTTCATAAATCCGCGATTCTGAGATCAAAACAGGGAATTTGTCTTACTTCTTTACATTTCTGGAAAGCTCTCAGAAAATTACTAGGGGTCTCTTCTTTGATTTTTTATTTTTTAGATCAAAAAAATCATCAAAATACTAAAATATAATTCGGCTATGTCAAAAGTATCTGAAATTGAAATTTTCTGATGAACTTGTCTTTTTCTTTTCTTTTTCTTTTCTTTGGCTGCATTATAATATTATTTTTTTATCTTGTAGGTGATCATAAGGAGCTCTAGTAGCAGCAATATCATTCACATCAAAAATTTGGAAAGCGAAAATAACCAGGTGCACTTGTTTCATCATTCATCTCTTAATCTTGTTTGTCACATCTTTCAATTTGGGACATAAAATAAAATCTTGTTTGATCACATCATTGCAATTGGTTAAAAAAAAAAAAAAATCTTGTCTTCAATCACATTTCAAAAATTGGGTCTAAAATTTACCATTGTCTTCCATCACATCTTGATTTGGGATCTAAAAAGAACGAGTGCTTCATTGTTTTCTTCTAAACATTTCAATTTCTTAAGGGAAATTAATCACTGTGAGCGTGAATCAAGTGTGTGTGTCTTCCAAAACACCTCACTTGGTTCACTTTTGTCAAACCCTTTTTAGGAGGCCTGCTTGGAGCACACACCCCTCCAAGGGACGACCTCAATCAAAGTGTGAATCGAAAGACACGCTTGTTTGGAAGTTGGAATCTTGTCACTCTGAGCTAAGCCCCAAAGAACTTTATACCTTTGGGAAGTGAAGGTGAAGGGTGGGTTACCCCTTTCTCCGGCTTATTGGCAGGATTTTTCTTTCAAATTATACCTAGTCAACCTTGTGAAAACTCACTTGAGACCTAATTGGCCATACCCCACTTGACTAGTCATAAGGCTTGTTGTTGTGTATTCAAGTGTTTGCTTAATCATAACATCTAATCTTGGAAGACAAACTTATCATTGTGCTTGGTGTGTGTGTTCATGCATTTACATGTGAGATCTTGTGTTTGATAGTGCCCAAGTCAAACTTCCAATAAACACTTGCCACATCATCCAAATCACCCAATCTTATCATTCCACATCATATCCTAAGCATTGTCATTTCTTTAATCCAATCAACATCATTTTACACCATGAAAACATTGGAAGACATGGCACAAGAGCTTGTCCACATGCTTCATGATGCTAAAACAAGTCAAGCACTTTTACCCCAACAATTCATTCAAAGCACCCATAACATTATCCAAAAACTTCAAGCAAACAATTCACCTCAAATCCAATACCTCGTAACTCAAGCCCAATACCTCATAGCCACATGTCAAATCCAACAACCACAACATCATCCCCTATCCATTCATTATCAACCAATTCCAGCTCAACCTAATGTGTCATCCCTTTCCACCTCATACCAATCTAATCAATCCACTTCTTTGAATGACAATTCCACATCAACCTATCAATCCACATCACGAAAAACACATCTGAATTTAAGTCCACCTAGGAAATAAAATCAAGAGCCTTTAAGTTCTCATTCAACCATTCACAAGGGGAATACTGATATAGGTTATGTACTCTCAAATTATATATACAATAAAAATAAAAAACCTAAGCCAACACCTTCCACCCCTACACCTCCAAAGGATGTGACCCAAGGGCTACAAGCAAGGAATCAATTATCGCCATGTCATTCAACACATATACCTGAACATACAAAGGAATCCTCAAACATCATGCCAAGTCCTTCAAGCCAACCATGTCATCCACAACCCCTTGAGCCAATTCCAGAGTCTCCCCTCATAAGTCCAAGTCACCCTCTATCATGCTCCTATGTTGTTGACCATCAAGAATATGACAAGTCTCTCCATGAGTCATCCCCTTCCACCTCCATTCAAATAAGTCATGAGGTATATCAAGAGCACAATCCTAAACATGTGGAAACATTACCCCCTCATCCACATAAAGATCAACACCCTCCCAATGATTCCATTCATAACATACCTAATAATGTTCATGATCAACCTTCCATCTTTGATCAAGACCCCTTTTATGATCAAGATCCTAATGATCCTCCATCACCCACAATTGACCCCATTGAAAGTCCTCCATCCTATCCTATTGGTCTTTCCACCCTCATTCATGAATGTTCCTCCTTAGAACAACAACATCCATTATCTTCCCTTGCTTCATCTTCTCCATCCAATAAGGAATTCGTGTCTAGTGTTCCACCTGCACCTAGTCCCATTATCCATTGCAAATTCCAAAACATGAACCACCAAGGTAAAGTTCTAGACCTTCATGAACAAGATATTTTGGAGCCCGTCCATGTCAAATTCCCTCCACGCTCTTATGACCTTGGACCTACACCCCAAGGAAAAAAACCTAAAGATGTTGGTACTTCCTCCATCCATCCTAAGTCCACCCCTTTCCATCATACAACCTATTGTATCCCTAAAACATATGTTTCCATTCCCCCTCCATCATCCTACAAATGTCAAAAGCATGTGACCATACACCTTCCACCATCAACTTTTCCACCATTGCTTCCAACTCCTAATATCCCTCCATCAAATCTGCCACCATTGCTTCCAACTCCTAATATCCCTCCATCTAATCTACCTCCACTTCTCCGAACACCTAATATCCCCATTATCCAATCCCCTTATCCCTCCATCCATAAATACCCTAACATTCCTAATCATGACCAACAAATGCACACATTGTATAAACATGAAGCTTCCACCCATTCCACCATACCCATGGGATTCAAAAGAAAGAATTTCAAAGCCTCTACCTATAAAGTCAAAAATCCTAAGGGTTCTCATGCATTAGGACATCAATACAAAAATTCAAATCAAAATACATCCAAAAAAGTATATAAGCCCATACCTCCAAAAGTAAAGCCCAAAACTAAAATGGTTTGGGTACCTAAGAAAAAAGAAATCAAGTCAAATGAGGCATTCACATCACAAAAATCCCAACCGTCCACTTCCATCCCACATTCTCTTTCCATTCAAAAGTCTCAAATTCCTAAGTCCCACAAGCCAAATAAAAATCATAAAAATACTAAGTCTATGTGGGTACCAAAAACACATCATCCACCACCTCCTAAGAAAACATCTTCATTGCTTCCTACACCCCATCCACATCAAAAGTTTCAACGTTTATCATAGTTTGTGCAACCATTGGTCATGGTTCCCTTCCATTTCACAACAATCCCACATACCTCCATCTCCCCATCCTTCAACTACTATCCTACATATCTTCCCAACTACCTTCCTATGGTCCATGCTTTTTCATAAACCTATCATCCTCCCTACATAATCCACATCATCATCCACTATTCCCCATCCATTCTTACATAAGCCTTTCATAATCTTCCATCTACCTAATCCATCCCTTTCATGTCATCCCTTACCAACATCTATGAGCACTTGACATGGTCCATGCAAAGACATCCATCTAGTGGGACTATCACCTTTCACAGAATTAGACACTTGAGTCCCTCCCATCCATATTCCCCTTCTCCTATCCAAAAAGATTAAAAAATAAATAAAAAATAAAGAGAAATCCCTTCGTCTAATGGTGAAAACCTGGTAAACAGGCACCTTGGATAAGTACCATGATGAACACCTAGCAAATAGGCATCATGCGTAGGTTGATCTTCTATGTCACTTACACTTGGGGGCACAATGTCTTATCTATCCAACCTATCATTTTCATGTCATATCATTTCCATCTTACCTGCCATCTTTAGCTATCATACATACCTATTATATTGAGTCCATTCATCCACCCTTCTTTTGATCTTGATGAAGATATAGGGGCAAAATTTTGAAACATGTTTTGGATATCTTTTGATATACCTCATCCTTCCAAACAAGCCTATCATTATACTATTCTCATAAGCTTTGTCATGAAAAATCCTAAGTCTTGTATCTAGAATGGGGCATGTTATTCCTATGCAACATAGTCTTTGGAGATCACATCCTTGCTATCTTATGATGCATATATCCATTTCATTCACTATGACTTATCCTTTCCATTCATCCATATATCATGAGCCTTTTATCCCTTATCCCATCACCCACCTTTTCATCCATCAATCTCATCACCCTTGCACCTAGACTCGGTTTTCCCCTTGTCATTGGTATCTAGCACAAAGGCTACTCAAATTTTCATCATTTGACACCTCCAAATATTCTCAATACTCCAAAAAAATCAAAACATCTCAAAACTCCAAAAAAATCAAAACATTTCAAAAATACAAAAAAAATAATCAGAAAAAGTCCTGAAGAAATACAAAAAAATCATAAAAAGTCCTGAAGAACTACAAAAAAATAAGAAAAAGTCCTAAAAAAATACAAAAAAATAAAAATAAAAAAAGTCAAATATCCAACAAAAATCCAAGCAATAAAATCATTCCAAACACATCAATTCTTCTATCAAATCATTCAACCATTCCACCAAATCAATCATCTTCATCAAAACCATTGCAGCCAATCCACTCAATCACAATCATTCCAATCAAATCAATTCTTCAATTCAATTAGTCGATTATCTAATGAAATCACTTCAACCTAAATCATTCCAATCACATCAATTCTTCTATTCAATTCATCACATCCTATCACCCAATCAATCATCATATCCTTACAAACAATTTCTTCAAATCAATCAAATCATCTTCAATCATTCTGCGCAATAATCCAAATGCAAGTCAATCCTAAATCCATACCAATCAAGTCGATAAATCTTGTCAAATTATCCAATCACATCCTTTGGTTTTGACCCTAATCTTGTCGTAAACCAAATCAACCACTCAACCAATCAATTATCATCATCCTTGTGTTGCTCTAGGGATATATCGCTTCCCAACAATGACAACACTATCAACATCATCAATCAATCAATCAATCAACGGTTTACAGCTTGACAGGGGCAATGTCTTGTTTTTTTTTGTATCATTTGTGCATGCTTGCTTGCTTGCTTGTGTGTGTTATCATTTTATCTTGCATTTGTATCAAATCCATATCATTCAGCTAATATTCATATCTTGTGTGTGTTGGAATATCTTTTTGCATTATCCTTTGCATCTAAGGTCACATAATACCTTTTGTGCATTAGGACTTTAATGCTCTAAGTCTACTTCCTCATACATCTAGACAAGGTTGTATTACGCTGGGGCACGGAACACATCGTCACCTTGGTCCTTATACCTTGGTGCATAACGTCTAGTGCTATATCAAACATCATGGTTGCTCACTTTCATTGCAGCATAGCGCATCCTTTCATCTCCTTCATCCACATTCTCTCTTGCATCATTCAACTTATCCCTCCTTTATCATTTCATTTCATTTCGAGAGAATACCTGTGTTTGTTCAACCCACCTATCCTCTCGAGGGGGCATCATCGACATCAAAAATCGGAAACATATCAGGGGCAAATTTTTTTTTTATTTTCTTTGAAGCAATGCATTTCACACATCACTTCAAAGAGGGGCAAATGTATACGCATAAAAATGGTCATGTCTATAATCCTGGCAATTAATTAAATATTTATTATTTAATTATTTCTTCTAAGGTCCTCTACATATGATTAAATTTAATTAATTTAATTATATTGTTCATTCATTTTATTCTTCTTTCTTAATTAAATAAATTTATTTTATTTTATTATTTTCATACGTCCACTTAATTAATTAAATAAATACATTCTATTTATTTAAATTAATTATCATTGTTTGAATTTAAATTAAATATTTCGATTTAATTAAGTTTAAATATTTTCTCTTTCTTCTATTTTTAATTCTTCTTCTAATTAATTAAATGTTTCATTTAATTAATTTCATAAAAGTGATTTAATTAAATAAATCTTATTTAATTAAAAATATCTTATGCTTTCTTTCCAAATCAAAATTAGGTATTTTAACCTAATTGTGCAATCTTCTCATATCATAATTAAATATTTTATTTAATTATGAGATATTCTGCTTTTTTCAAAAAACTGATTAAAGCTTTATTCTTATCACCAACTTTCTTCTGCTTTTAAAAGCTTGATTAAATATTTTATTTAATTAAGAAAAGTTGAATGTCCTCCACAAATAAATAATTGATTTTTTTAATTAATTATTTATCAGCTTTAAATCTTTCTTTTATTCTTTTAAAGAAAGATGATTTCTTATCTTCTCTTTTTTTTCCTCTTTCATAATAAAATAGAAAAATCTGGTTTTAGGTTTCTTCTATTTTCTCTTCAATTTCATCTTTCTTCAACCGTTCGATCTATCATGAATTATCACAACCATTGATCATATCAGCCAATTAGAAGTTTTTGAAAATTCTATAAATACAACCTCTCACAATTCATTTAGGGGGTTGATTCTTAAGTATCCTCACTCTGTCAAAATCATTCTTTGATCAAATCTTCTATCATCTTCATCAGGTTGTTATGCTGCAGAATTTGAGAAACCAACATTCCTTCTCTACAATCAACCTTCGAAATCTTGCATCCTTGTGCAGGTGGAGAAGAGCCATGGAGATCAATCAACACTAGTTTGAAAATCGGTTTGCATGTTATTTGTTTACTATTTTTATTTTTCATTCTAGTTTGTACTTCATGGTGCTTGATAGGATTTAATTTGTTTATTTTCTTCAATGCAATTTAAACTCTTTGATTTATTTACCTATCTACAGGAATAAGTCACCAATAGTGGTTACTTAGTCCCAATAAACCTATTTTTTGAAAGTTTTTGAAGATTTGGATACCCATTTCGCCGAAACGGGTTTTTGAGCAATTTTTCCAGATCTGGGACTAAGTCACCCAGATTGGCACAAGTGTCCCAGTTGGCTTATGTATCAGGTTTTTTAGTATTCGAGACCTACATTCCATCCTTTTTCAGCCTTTAGGTGCATACCTTTAGTTTCATCAGTTTTTGTTACAATTTACCTTTATTTCTAGATGTTTTTGCATATCTCATTGTGTTTTCAAACAACTTACATTTCTTAGGTTTTACATTAATAATCATCTTTCTTTCTCACTTTCTTGCATTTATACATCATATTTAGATACATTTCATCCCTATTTACATTAATCTTGAGTGTAGACATTAGCATTTTGGGTCCATTTCTCTCTTTTAGGTGAAAAACCCCAGAAGAGTTAGAGAACCCTTGGACACCCAAAATCGGTGTCCACATTTTGGTGAACCCACTTTTCAAATACCTTCTTGTCTAATTTGGAGTCCATCATCATCCTAGAATTAGTTTTCATTGCATGTTGCATTCTAGGGTTTCAAATTTTGCATCTTTAATCATTGATTTTTTTTGAAATTCTAAATTTTGAAATTAGGTATGCATCATAGAACTCATAAAACATCAAAATCCATCAAAATTTTTTGAAGAATCTAAAAAAAATCCCTACTGGGACTAATTAGCCACCCTGGGCAACTTAGTCCTTCTTCAGCCTTGAAACTGTCATTTACAGAACTGAAAAACCCTATTTTTAAGCTTTTGTTTGCTACCCTTACCTATCTATATCAGTTGGCTAAGTTTCTATAGCATGAATTTCATTATATCTAGCTTAAATTAGCTCATTTCATGCATTTCTTAAATTCAAAATTTGCATTCCCACATTATTGCATCACATAATCAATCAATTATCATCTACAAATTGTATTTCATTTCAACCTTTTACACTACATTTTGAGTTTGCATAGATTGTTATTTCAAAATTTTAGTATTTATCCTTTCCAATTTTGCAATGAAAAATTTAGTTAACAAGCAATCTAGTCATTCATTCAATGCATTCCCTAGTTATGATAGTCTCTTAGCACAAGAAAGTGAAAATGTTAACATTTGTCTTAAACTTCCACACCTTCCTATCTCTCCTATTGGTGAGGATGATGTATTAGCAGAGAATACAAACATAGATAAACATGATGATCATAATTTTACTTCTCCTGATACCTCTCCTTTAACTGACAAAGCTATCTTGGAAAAAGAAGGTACAATCATTGAGAATCATGAAGGTCTTGTTTGTTCTTCTCCTCATTCCCCTTGGGAAGATAGTATAACAATACAAAATGAATTCATTACCACCATTTTCCCTATTCTCCATTCATCTCCCAACACCTCCCCTATTTGTGACAATGCTTTTGTGAATGATCATGGAAAACACATTTGTGAAGAGGATATGTTGGTATCTAGAAACCCAATGATTGAGAGTTATAGCATTATTTCTTTCCTTCCTAATGTTCCTAACATTTGGAAGGGTCTATTTGAGCATGAGGATCCAATCATTGGCACACATGAAAATAATAATTGTTCCTCCCCTAATATCTCTCCTATTGGTGAAGAAGATATTATGGTGTTACAAGATCCAATTGATGATAATCATAAGAATCTTATGGAACAAGACACTTCAACCATTGCTCACTCCCCTAATTGAAGTCATTTTGAAAGAACCAATCCTTGAAAGTCAAGAAAATTTGGATTGTCATTCTCCTACAAATTCTCCTCCTAGGAAGACTATTATGGTGCAAGAAAATGATATTTCTTCCTCAGGGATACATCAAACCAAGACTGCTGAGGTTATCAATGCACAAGTGTCAATTAGATCCCCCTCAATCAATGAACCTCATACATACCCTATGGGCCATCTGAAGAATCCCCTAATTCTTTACCCACGATCACACAAGAAACAAGCTCACAACACACCCAAACTCATCCTTTACCCACCTAAGAACAATTTTTTGCACCAACTGAGTTACAATGAGATTGCTCACATATTTGAAAAAGTGTATACAATCAAGGCCAACCTCGAACCTTAAAGACTTATGAAGCAACCTGAGAAAGGATGTGATGCTATTTAACAAGGTCTCCATACCCCTATAGAGTCTAAAAAAAAGAAACAAATCATGGTCTTACTGATTGTCCTTTCATAGAAATCACACCATCAAACAAACCTTCACTCAACATCAATACTATTGCCAAAGATTCTTCCAAGACAACTGTAACCTTGGTACATCCTAAACAGATAGACATTTCATTAAACATGTATCAAGTGGATACTTTGTTTACTTATCAAACTAAATAACATTAGTTTTTGCTCCTTGCCATGCAATAGTTGTAGGATCATAACATACTCAATATTGCATGTTTTCTATTCATTGCAAAGGGTAGCATCTCATCATCCATTCCTAGCTCACCCTTATGTTGCACTAAGTGAGGGAAAGGGGATATGAAGCCTTATCCCTGTATGTCACTTGTCATTGTCTCTCTTGGCTAGTTGTTAACCTTTCATGAACATATAACAAGCGGCTTGGGATGTGGATGGCATGCCTTCAGTTGGCTCTCATGTGACGTACTCATTCATGATGTAGCTCAATTCAGAAACATATTACTTGGCATAGGGATTTCCAAGTTGGCTCTCATGCCTTCTTTCATTGGCTACTTTAAATCAATTGCTCATAGTGATGGTGTTAGCAACCACTTTAAAGTGGGGGAATACATAGATGACATCATTTGATAAAAATTTCATGGTGTGATTTTTCTTTTTATGACGTGTCCTCTTCTTGGTGTTGTCATTGGGTTTGATGTTGTCCAAGAGTGTACAATCAACTGGCATGACATAATATGAATGAGGCATCCCATGGGCAACATTCTGACACTTTGAATTATCCTCTCTTAGAGACATTAGGCACAATGCTCTCTAAGAAGAATACCTTACATGAACGAAGGAAAATCCCCTTTAACAAAATTTTACATTACATTAAAAAAAATAAAAAAATTACAAAAGTATTTTCATGGTGGTGCCTTCTCAAAGTTATTAGGATCATAATTTTGGTATGGTTTGTATAATGGGAAGCCAACATGCTGGCATGAATTTCTCATTATAGGGTGGGAAGCCGACACACTGGCATGAATTTCTAACTAAACCACTTCTTTGGGACAACTCACCCCACAGATGACCTGATGTTTTGTGGCCTAAGAGTGAGCGCATCTTTGATCCACCTCATTTTTCTTTCCTTTAGTTCTTGTCATTTCATGATCATGTATTTTGTTTTGTTGCAAGTCATTCACCTTGTGCATGTCCTTTTTTATGCTCATGTCATTTTGACTTATGATCTTAGGTCCCAAGGGCTTGACCACCTTCTTGATCTTTGTCATCTTTTGTCATCCACATTGCTATGCTTGGAATCTTCTTGAATGTCTACTTTAGTGTGAGTTTGAAGCAAGTTCATCCTCTCACTAAAGTGGGCACTTAATGTGTCACCAAAAAATGTAAATCTTGCTTGATATGGGAATAATTGATGATTAATTAGAATTAACAGGGCCTTGGTCTAATGTTGTGAGGTGTTTTACACCTCCACATTAGGTCTTGGAACCTTGCAAATTAAATAAAATGCCTTAAACAATGTCTTGTAAAGGTTTTGTAAAGTGTTGTAAATCACTTTCATACTTTTCTAGACTCTTATTAAGCATTTAAGTCTAATATTATTTTAATGCAAAAGTTAGCTTTTCCCTCTTCTTCTATAATTAAATAATTATTTCAATTATTTAATTATTCATTAGCATTTTCTCTCTATATTTAAATAGATTTGTTATTGTTATTTAATTATTTATCCTTTATTTATCTCCCCAATTAAATAATTATTTTTAATTATTTAATTATATAGTTTTTTCTCACCTTTCTTTCTAAATAAATAAAATTAATATTTTATCTATCCATGTCCTTCTCTCAATCAACCTCCACCCTTGATTAAATTATTTTTTAATTTAATCTTGGTCCTTGATCATGATCCTTATTCTTAACTCTCCTCTATAAAAGGAGACCTATAAACCCTAATTCATAATTCACCATCATACAATCATCACTCATTCATCATTCATCCATATTGTCAAGTCAAGAAAGCTAGGGTTTTAGCATTCTAAGTCATCAAGAGAGCTTTCTAAGGCATTCTTGAGCAAGATTCTTCATCCATTGTTGCAGAAACTCAAGATTCATCATCATGTCAAGTTTCTAATTGTATTTTTAGACATCAAAAATATACAAATTGATATTGCACACTCGATCCTGATCTACTAACATCTCTTCATCCTAAATTATCCTTCTGTCTAACCATTTAATCAAATAGCCTTATTTGATTAATCATCACAATTATCCTTTTAATTAAATAAATCCCTCGATTTAATTAAATCATCGGCTTTGTCTAATTAGCTAGGTCATTTCATCTTCCTATCTTTATTTAATTAAATAATCCATATTATTTGATTAAATTTCTAAAGTTAATCTAATTAAATTAAATAAATCAAACATTTATCTAATTTAATCTAACATCACCCCCCTTTTGTTAAATAAATCAAAAATATTTATTTAACTAAGTCTTAATCATTTTCATCTCTTTTTGATTTATTTCAATCCTAAAATCTAAATCAAATGGTCAAATCAGCTAAATGTCCCCTTAAATTAATCAAATCCTGATTAATTTAATCCTAATCACTTAAATCCTCTAGATTTTTTAACTTGCACATGAAAATCAATTTAATTGTTTTATAAATCACCTATTTTCATTCAAAAAAAGCATCCAAGTGGGAATATTCCTCAAATTTGAAATCTCCCCCCAAAAGGACTTGTCCATCCAACAAAGCATTTAAATCTCTTACATTGTCTCTTACATGTCTCCCACTTGGAATTTACTCATCTTTCATCCCCCCTAAACATGTCATCTCATCAAATTCAAATTTCAAACTTGCACATTGATCAAAATGTGCTCAAGCTTCCTCCATTCACATGTTGACAAGTGGCATCTTGCCATTGGATGAATGTTAGTCCCACATTCCTCAATTTTGGAGATTCATCCTTCAATCTCATCTATAAGTAAAGAGCTCATATCTTCATTTGATCATCCACAATTCGAGTAAACTTACTATACTCAAATTTAGAGCAATCTTCATTCATCAATCTTGAGTTCTTAGCTAGGTTATTGCAGATTTTTGCTTGGAGCTCTCATCCTTCACCATCAAAGTGGATCAAATCTCTTCATCAAATCAACATTGCATCATTGGAGTTGGGAAAGGGCCAATTTTCACATCAAATTGGCACCAATTCCCTCAAGAGATTAGGAGTTTATATTGCATTGGAATAGGATTTGATTTATTTTGAGTTTCTTGGTGTTCTTCATCTCCTTTCCTTTCTCTCTTGCAATTTAAACGAATTTCTTGAGGAATCATGTTTCATGTTTCATTGTTTTATTTCATCATTTTGGTTTAATTACCTAAACGGGGTTTGACCAAGGCAAACCCCCATGCCCTAACATCCAACATTTATTTCTCCAATCTTGTGTGTTTGCAGATTTAGGTATATTGAGGACTTGAAAATCATTGAAGAATAGGTTGAAGACTTATTGGAGTCATCTTTCTCCTTGCAAGGTCAAAATATCAACAAAAATTTAGTTTCAGGCCAGAAAATCAAAGTTTTAGAATTGGATACTAGGGGGAATAGAAAGAGTAGACCGAGAGCTCTCCACTCCACTTTTGGATTTTTGAGAAATTTAGAAGTGGACTAAGTCACAAATAGTGGCAAATTAGTCCCACTTAACCTATTTTTCAGAGGTTTTTATAAATTTGGATACCCATTTGGCCGAATTAGGTTTCTGAGTAGTTTTTCTAGATCTAGGACTAAGTCACCCAAATTAACACAAGTGTCCCAGCTGGCTTCTGCATCAGGCTTTTCAAGATTCCAGACCTACATTCCATCCTTTTTTAGCCTCCAGGTGCACACCTTCAGTTTCATTAGTTTTTGTTACAATTTACCTTCATTTCTAGATGTTTTTGCATATCTTAATGTGTTTTCAAGCAACTTACATTTCTTAGGTTTTACATTCATAATCATCTTTCTTTCTCAGTTTATTGTATTTAGACATCATATTTAGATACATTGCATCCCTATTTACATTAATCTTGAGTGTAGACATTAGTATTTTAGGTCCATTTCTCTCCTTTTAGGTGAAAAACCCTAGAAGAGTTAAAGAACCCTTGGACACCCAAAATCGGTGTCCACACTATCACATATAAATTTCCTCCTCAAGATCCCCCATGCAAGAAAGCACTTTTAACATCCATTTTCTCCATCTCAAAATCACAAGTAGTAATAATAGATAACAAGAATCTAATAGAAGTTAATTTAGCAACATGAGATAAAATTTCACCAAAATCAACTCCCTCTCTCCTAGAGTAGCCCTTAGCCACTAATTTGGCCTTGTATCACTCAAACCAACCATCTACTCCAAATTTATTTTTAAATACCCACTTGCATCCAATGGTCTTCCTTCATTTGGCAAAACTAACAAGATCCCAAGTGTCAGAACTATCCAAAGCCATTATCTCCTCTTGCATGGCCTAGAATCAAGACTCACTTTCCTTTGAAGAGAGAGTCTCCCTGAAGGATCTAGGTTCATCATCAGTACTCAAAAAATAAAATACACAACAAAAATTAGATGGGCTATACCTGTCAACTAGATTCCATTTCCTTGTGGACCTCCTCAAGGTAGGAGTAATTGGTTCTACATGTTCCTCTTCTTTTGTGTGCTCATCCAACACGTCCTCTAAACTATCTAAACCTTCTTCTTCTTCTCCATCCTTAGATCCATTTGATTGTTCTTCTACATGTTCATCTTCTTACTTCTCAATCTTTGTCTCAAAGTGCACTATCTTTCTCCCTTGGTTGTTCTTCTCTTCAGTAAGCTCTAAACTCCCTAAAAATCACATCTCTAGAAAAGATCATTTTATGGGTTAAAGTATTCCAAAGCTTATAACCTTTTACATTCTCATCGTAACCAACAAAGATGAATTTCTAAGATTTTGGATCTAGTTTAGATCACTGCTCTCGAGGCACATGAACAAAAGCCTAACAACCAAAGACCCTTAAGTGTGAAACATAAGGATTTCTACCTATCCAAAATTCATAAGGAGTTTTATCAACAAGAGCAGAATAGGGAGATCTATTAATCAAATAACAAGTACTACCAACCAATTCTACCCAAAAGCATCTATCAAGCTTTTCACCACTCAACATTCTCCTAGCTCTTTCCATCAAGGTTTGGTTCATTCTTTTTGCTGCCCCATTTTGGTGGGGAGTATAAAGAGTAGTATTTGTCAAACAATACCTACATGCTTACAAAACTCATCAAATTCCCTAGAACAATATTCAACCCCATTGTCAGATCTCAATACTTTTATTTTATAATATAATTCCTTCTCAACTATGGCCTTAAATTCTTTAAACTTAGTGAAAACTTCAGATTTGGAACACATAAAGTAAATCCTAGTGTATATTGAGACATCATCAATGAAAGTGACATAATAGCAAAGCTAAATGAACTGCCGAAGGAGGAGATTCCTACCCACACCCCCTGGTAACAGCTTCCTCCATGAACCGTGGTGCTAAGTTTCCATCCATTAGGTAGTCCATCCACTAGGTAGGCTCAACTAATAAACTAATGCCCCTACAATTCTATGGGCTTCCATCTGGTTAGGATCTCATTTCTAGTGAGAGAGGAAGGAAATTGGCTCATTAATTCGAAAAAGATGGATTTCCATCCATTAGGTAGGTAAGCTCTCAAAATCTGGCCCAATTGATTTTATGGACAACCTTGCCTGGCTATAACCCCCCACCCCCCTAATGTCTTTATTTGAGTTTAGTTCTTTCTTTCCAATCGAAGGTGAAGGGGAAGTGGCTCCATCCTTAACTGCGGGTGTAGGGAAGAGAGTTCTCACAACTATAGTTGTTGTCGAGGGCAAGGAGAATAGAATTAGCTACCAGGAGGGAAGAGTAGCTATTCTAACCAGAGGTCCCTCCCCACACCCCTGGTCCAAATAAAATAGTATTGCATGCTTTCATTTGTTAGGGAGCAAAGATCCAACTTTTATGGGCTTAGCTCAGATAGTAATGGGCTCAAATTAGAGATGCTCCATCCATAGGGAATCATAGTAACTATCTTGGAATTCCTTCACCCCCAGGCAAGTAAGAAGTTAGGGCCTTCAACGAGATCTAGATAGAGGAAGACTGACGAGATCTATCTCCTCGTGCCATCCTATTAGTTGTGGATGGGTGGATGAGCTTAGGGTGGGAAGTTTATTAGTTGAGGGGGGGTGGATGAGCTTAGGGTGGGAAGGTAGAGCCTTTGTTCTATAGTTGTGAGAGTTAGTAACTTCTAGATAGCAGGCTAGCCTACAGATGCAGTCTTAACCAACTTGTTGAACAACTACTATGGAAGGGGAATTGTTCACTTGTAATGAAGAGGGTAGACCTTCCTCCATAAAATACTTTATCTAGCTCCATCAACTACAAATTACATCTACCCCTTGTTGAACTAAAGGAGGGGGGAGCTACCCTAGATCAGAGGATCATAGGACCATCCGTGCAGGGGTGTAGATTTAACTAGAACTGGGGGTGAACTATCTTTGGCAACCAGGGAACTATCTCTGGGTGGCTAGTCATTCTGTGGTGTTAGTTTATTAGTTGAGCCTACATAGTGGATGAACTACCTAATGGATAGAAACCCAACACCATGGTTCATGGAGGGAGCTATTACTAAGGGGTGTGGGAAAGAATCTCCTCCTCTGGTAGTTTGTTTAGATTAACTACCCTGCTTATTCCCTCCAAGCAAGGTGGGAAGGTAGATCCTTTGTTCTATGGTTATGATTTAGTAACTTCTAGATAGCAGGCTAGCCTACAGATGCAGTATTAGCTAGCTTGTTGAAAAAATACTATGGAAGGGGAATTGTTCAATCGTAATGAAGAGGGTAGACCTTCCTCCATTAACTACAACTACCATCTGGCCCCTATTGAACTCAAGGAGGGGGGAGCTACCCTGGATCCGAGGATCATAGGACCACCCGTGCAGGGGTGTAGATTCAACTAGAACCGGGGGTGAACTATCTTTCCCAACTGGGGAACTATCTCTGGGTGGCTAGCCATTCTATGGGGGAATGAATTCTTACTTCCATCCCTAGCTCCCTCTCCTTTGGTTGTAGTTTTGTCGCTCAAATGAGATATTGATGGGCTCAGCTCAGAGACACTCCACTAGTCCACATACATCTGAATGAATGATCTCTAATAGTATCTTTTCCTTATTAGTTTCATTAGGAAATGAAGATCTATTATATTTCCCAAACACACAATACTCATGTTAGCTCTCAAAAATGCAGGCTGAATGCCTCAAGAGGCTGTCAATCTCTTGATACGCTTTAGGGTAATAGACAAGGTCAAATGAATTAACCCTTCTACTCTTCAGGTGCTGCCAGACCTAGGCGGGTGTACCTTTCTAAATAGTGTAGACTTATCTTATGATTATCCTTCTAAAATGCTTTGTCCACAATGGCAGATGATAGTGAAAAAAATGAAATCAAACTTGATAACTATCCTCTGATTTAAATCCTAGAATGCTTAATTAACTGATAAAAAGAGATTGAATGAATTCAAATAATGAAATTGCAGAGACCAGTGCCTTCTTGGGTATGTGGAGTCGAATGAAATAGAAGTGGGAAAATTATTCTGGTAGAAAATCAAATTGCAGGCATGTGATATGTTAATAACTTGTATAAACAATGCAAGATTACAACTACTGAGCTCTTCTTTAATAATCCAGATGAATCTTTCTGATTACTATGATCAATGAAAAGGATTTAATCTATACTTGAGAGAACCAATTGATTAATCACACAAATACATCAAATGTGCATTGACAAACTGAACATAAACTTGTTACGTCAATTTAAACAACCAGAAAGAATCAAATTGGAGACAGCTTTAGCAATACTTTTCAATAAACTCAATAGAAAATTGATGCCAAAATAACCTAACACACTAGCTCATTCACATTAAATTTTCCATTTTAAAACATGCACATAGTCTC
The DNA here is from genome assembly GCA_007258455.2 of Sequoia sempervirens. Taxonomy (NCBI): domain Eukaryota; kingdom Viridiplantae; phylum Streptophyta; class Pinopsida; order Cupressales; family Cupressaceae; genus Sequoia; species Sequoia sempervirens. The sequence goes on from VDFB02107015.1 coordinate 28,443, forward strand.
TGATAAGAGAAAATTACTCTACTGTAGCCATTCCTAATCTATTGTATTTCTGAAGTCTGATCTCAAATTTTATAATCTTCAATTACAATCTAGGTGCATATAAATACACAAGCATTAGGAATCATATCATTTCGAATTCATGTCGGCCCCCATAGAAATCGAGCCCAAATCATGTCGGCCACAACAGTATTTATAATTTCCCATGTCGGCCAATAGCTTTTGAATTTCTACTTTATTCACCAACCAATCACCAAGATAGTCCTGAAGGTATGCCAAAGGAAAAATAATGTCAATCACTTCCCCCTGCTCCTTTTGTTTTGCCCTAACTATCGACCATCGGGAAGACCTCTTATAGATTTTATTACGTTTCCACGAGATCCCCCTTTTGCCTTTTGTATGTCGTTGTAGCTTCCATCCCTCGGTGAGACGTCATGTAGATATCATTTGTTATACCAAAAGGCCCTACCCATTCTAAATCATTGTGACCCTTTGTTTCTCTTACCGATAAGTGCCCATCATGTATGTTAGTTGGTGACACAATGGGAAGTCATTATGACTTCATACCGAATACCCCCAGTCTAGCCAAAAGTCATCTATCTCAATCAAGTCACCAAGAGAAAACAAAACTCTCGTTGAAAGCTATTTTGAACATAGTCGAGAAGACCCGATGGGCTCCCCAAGACCACATAGTGAAACATAAGTCTCACTGAAGCACCCGAACTTACACTAGATCAGCAGGAGAATCCCCTAGCTCGGCCGATAGACATCCACATGCATAAGTCGGTAAAACATGACTTACTCGATGAGACCACATACTGACACAAATAAGTCACACCGAGCAATGCCCTTTGTTATATTCATCTTTGCCAAGACATTCAAAATTTCTCACCGATTGAGCCTCTATTTTAAAAGTTCGGTATGACACACTAGATTTTCTAAGACCATAGGCTGAAAGTTATAACTCATACCAATAAGTTCCTTCACAGCGCTTGTCGCTGAGACCCAAGAATTCTCTAGGACACTGTACTGACGCACCAAACTCTTGCCGATGTGAAACCTCATATGTGTCATTCAATGAGACAATAAAGACTCGTTATGACCATTCATCGAAACATATTTCTTTTGCCTATATGAACACTTCCCGTCGCCGAAACAATGAAACTGTTATGCTGACAGCTACCAGTGAATGAAATCTAGTCGCCATGACATTAAAACATATTGCCGATAGGCAACACAGACCTTTTGTTAGTAGAAGACACAACATGGATCGGGGAGAGCCAAATGAACTCACGCTGATAGGGACCAGAATGCAAAAGATGAGTGACTCAATGGATTCAATGGGGCAACACGGGAAAATATAGAGGAAATATGCATGAAGGGAGGGAAATGTATTCAAGGTAGGACTCACATGGAAGATTATGAATGCAGACAACATGTAAAAATCACCAGATTTTTACAGTTCCAACAAATCACACAAATCATTTTTACCAATAGAATAATTAGAAATACTGTCAACCAATTTTTTATTAAGAATGGTCTTAAGACCTTTTTCACCAATGTGACCCAATCTATGGTGCCACAACATACATGCATTTTTAGTGCTAGTTACATTGGAAGAGTTACATAAAGTATAGGAATCTATCCTAAGAAAATTCAATATTTGATATCCTTTAGATATCACCAAACTCCCTCTTACCAACTTGCAACCAAACTTGTCAAATGTAACATGCATTCCATAGTCATTCAACTTAGATACTGAAAGTAAATTTCTCACAAGTCCTAGAATATGTAAAAAATCATCAAGGGATTTAATCCTCCTATCACTAAAACATAACTTTACCTTTCCCTTACCAACAATCTTCTTAGTATTGTTATCACCAAGGAAAACATCTCCCCCATCATATGCTTTGTAAGAAGTAAACCACTCCTTGTGAGGAGTCATGGTAGGATCAACCTAAATCAATAATCCAAGCATCATCACTAATAGAGTTAGCTGAAATAAACAAAGCATTAGAATCATCATTAGAGGACTTTTCCATGGAGGAATCAACATTCTTTTTCTTGTTCTTACATTCCTTCACATGCACTCTTTTTCCACAATTTCAACAATTTACTCTGCTCTTTTCGAGGGTGTTAGAACATCTTTTAGACTTATCCCTCTTTTCTCCCCTTTAGGCCCTTTCTCTTTGGACCTTCCTTGTACATGCAAGGCATCTTGGGTGCCAACATTCATAGACTTTCTCCTAATCTCCTTTGATAGAAGTATGGAAATCATGTTGTCCATTTTTGCTTTTGCATTACCACTACTTATGGAAAAAATTAGATTTTCCCAAGATTCGGGCAAAGAACAAAGAATAAAGATACATTTATCTTCATCTTCTAATTTAACATCTACTAATGCAAGCTGAATTATAATCAGATTAAAATAAATTTAAATGGTTTGCAATAGAATCACCATCTTTCATTTTTAATGAATATAACCATCTTTCGAGATATAACTTGTTAGAAAAAAATTTAGTTTGATAAATATCACCCTATCCTTTTCAACAAATTGAATGTGGTGTCTTCTATGGATACATTCAAGAGGACATAATCTATGAGACACAATCGTATGGTTCCTCGGGACTTCTTATCTAGCTTTTTCCAATCTTGATGAGACATTGAAACTAGTTTTGTCTCTTGTGAAACTAACAACCACATATCTCTCTCTTTAAGGAGATCCTCCATATTTAATTTCCACATCTCATAGCCTATGCCATTGAATTTATCAATATCCTAGCAAGAGGTAGAATCCATGGAAAAAAATCCTCTTCACAAATCTATAATATACCACAAAATAAAGGCTCCTACTGTAGCCAAAAAACCTTGAACCAAAACTTAAGATAAAGGCATCCCCTTCTCAATAGAATCATTGGCTCTAATACCAAATGTTGAAAAAAAATGTGAAGGAAAGCTACAATAAACATGTGATTGAAACAAACATCACAATATAAAAAATAACAACCAAAATGAGACACCAGATTTATGTGTTGAAACCCTTTCGAGAAAAAATCCACCCAAGAAAATATGACAAGTATATTATTAATATTACAATGAGAGTATACAATAATACACTTCACTATTGATCTCTAATCAACATGACAACACCATGTCACCTACAAGAACTCAATATGAAACTACCATCCCATGACTCCAATTTATAGAAATTGATGGAGGTAAAACCATGAATGGTAAACCAAAACAAGAGGCACAAAACCACCTACAAAAACCCATGCCCCTCTTCAAGGATAACCAAAAGACATAATAAAATATTAATTGGATATTCAAGACTCCAACATAGGCACCAAACCCATAGCCTATCCAAATCCTTCCTTTCTAGATGGTTGGGTGACCTTTCCACTTCCCGATGGAATACCAATAGACACCTTATCTTCTCCAATCTTGGATCCCCACTCCAAAACCTTTCATATTCCATTTTTGACATGTAGGAAACATGCCTTATCCATATTTGATGTGTAGCCTCCAAAAGAAAATCTTGTATTTAAAATATAATTACAACATGCTAGCATATAATATCTTTCTCTCATGCCCCCTAGAACACATTCCAAGAAACATAGACATACAAATGACATAGGATTACAAGGTTAATGCCACCTTATCCTAACAAGCATATTGTTTGCAATTGTATCTTTGTGGAAGCACAAGGTTTTTGTTGTCATGATCTTGGATGAAAATCCTAACATGGTATCTCGGAGGAATAATGCATAGCTAGTATTGAGGAGAAGATGATTCAAACTGCCACAAAGGATTCATATCAGACAACAACCTCCAATGCCATATCAATTCTCTCACATTTGGCTTGCAGCCCCTGTCTACATATAAGATTATAGATTTATAGAGCTTGCACATTGAATGGAAAATGAGATTGTTTTGTTGTATATATCCTCATGAATTCTTCAGAGCACCTCACATTACTTACACAACAACATCCCTGGCTTGACCTACACATCTCAACGCTTGCGTTTGGCCTCAATCACCAGTTTACAATTCCTACTACAATATCTTTGGTAGCTCTTCATGGTAGATCCTTGCACCTAAAGAATCAAATGTAAAGGATTTAAGTGAGAATATATCATTATCTATGCTTTTTTCTCTCTTCCATGATTGGTGTTATATTGGAGTTCGAGTTGGAGATGGAATTCATCTAGGTAGAAAACTAGCGACATCAACTTCATTCATAGTGGTGCATGCCATAAGTTGAGATACTCTCTGCCACCTCCAATAGATCTACTTTTAAATCATGCACTTTTCAATTTGTTGCCACCTCATACAACCCTCCACAATTTGTTACATTGAATCAACCTTACTTTGACTGAGTAGTTTCCACATTTATAAGCATTCATGCAAGTATTAGTGGTCATAGTTAGCATTTATTTTCTATAGTTAACATTTTATGTTAATGTAACTATAAATAGTGTGCTAACTGCCAAACAAACCACTAACATTTTGTACTAACTAACAGTAGTTACATTGAAACTATCATCTCATTTAAAGCCTATAAGGGAGGGGATTTTTTTTCCATAGTTAAATATTTTTAAAAGAGGAAGTCAATTCTTTTTAAAATGAATTTGGGAAAGGGAAACTATATGGGGGGAGGTGAATTTTCTTTCCACAGTTAAAAATTTATAAAAGGTGAATTTAATTCTATTTACAATGAATTTGGCAAAGGGAAATTTTTTGAGGGTGTATAGGAGCGAATTTGCAACCCTTGTACAAATTCCCCTTTCACATACCCTCACCTTAGAAAATCCAATCTAAAGGAAAAATTCCACATCACCCACCTACCTTCCATACACTTGGCATTTGTCTCATGCATCAGCGATAAAATATTTCATGGTGATGAACGTGTGGAGTGCGAACATCTACATGTCGCACTATCATCCCTGATGGATTCCTGCCTCTAAATTTGGTAGAGGCGTTAGACACCCAATTGGGGCCGAATTGTAACGTCCCTCCTCGACAAACTAACCCAAAAATGCCTTATTCCTTCTCATCCCACATTCAAAAACACTTAATCTCACTTCATTTCATCCTCTTACATGTCTATTGAGCAATTCACTTCACTTCTTCACTCTCAAGCAACATTCCAACATTCCGTTGTGAGCATTGTAGTAGCTTTGAAGCTCCATCAACTCCACATTACAAGTGTGAGGCAAGCCATAGAAGTTGTGGGCTTAGATTCCTGTGAGACCTCTCTTCATCACCCTATGGCTGTGGTGACTTTTCCAAGTCCATACCTTGGATTCTCCTCCATTGGCTAGTGATCTTTTGGGTGGAGGCGGTAACGCTTCACTCCTCTCCTTTGTGATTTGATAGAGTAGCATAGTATTGTTTTGTAGTGTTCATTGCTATCTTTTCTTTCCTTTATCACATATTCTACTCCATTGCTTTCTGACTATTAGTGGAGATGGAAACACCAAAATGGGGGTCTGACTAAGTCAGGCCCCCCTATATTCCCAAACAATTTTCCCTCTTTATTGTGTGTAGGTGGATGTGTGCATGGAGCTAGGTGGTGAATCAAATTTTTTGTGAGATTATCTTCATTACCTTAGCTTTCATTTAGTTGCTTTATCATCTTTGTCTCTATTTCTCGTACTTTCTCATTATGTTTTTCCTATCAAAACCAACTAGCTAGGTTGCTAGTTAGTTTTTAAGCAGTTTGTATTGTACTTTTTGTTTTCTAGTCATACAGACACTAACACGCCTGAGAGATGTGGTCAGCACACTGTGCTATTATCCCAGAACTACACTGCCATCCTCAGACAGAGAGCTATTTGAGGTGCAATACTGACTCCAAAAACCAGCTCACCTAGCTTGAACCTAAACTCTAGATCTATAGAGTGAAAAAAGTTCTACATAGTGTTCTTCATTCTTGATCCTCACCCCAAGACATCTTTTATAGTGAGGTAAGTTAGGGCAGCCCTCCACTCTCAGCTCTCCATGACCTGGAGCCTTGATGTGGTTGGCCCCCCTCTCTTACATTTTTGGTGAACCCGACATGAACCATTTTGGTTCTATTTAGCAGTGCAAAAGGGTCCTTTCCTCACATTCTAGGAGCATTGTAGGTGCAAGTGTTGTGAGGCATTTCACCTTGCACCCTAACCTATGACCCCTAGTAGGCATAGTTGGAAGGTTCGTAAGTATTGTGGAATGAAGCCTTAACATTCCAAACCTTTGGGGGCTTTGTGAGAGTATTGTTTAGTATACGTGATGGCCTCTTTCTTGCATCTACCTATTCCCTTTGCATAGCCTGCAAGTAGTGGTCCAAGTATAAACTTCACCTTGCAGGACCTATCGATGGGCTTCAATAGAGAACCATGTCCTCTTTATATCCCTGCATGAATCAATGGGAACACTATAGCAAGTGTTATTTTTGACCCAACGTCTTAGGTGAATATCATAACTAAGGAGATTATGTTAATTAACTTCCTGCATAAAGATGGGTATGATGCACCTATGAGCACCATTTGTACCCATAACGGATTTTTCGTACCTCCCCTTGCAGTATCACTTTGTCAGTCATTGTTGGACCTGAGTATGTAAACCTGTTATTTTCCATAATCCCAGGGTCTAAACTCTTTAGAGTGAAGTTAGGTATCCCCCTAGTTAGTAGCTATGAATGCAATTCCATCAGTTGTGCATAAGTGTTTGAATTTTATTCATGAGGGTTTAGTGCATGTGATCCATCACACTAGTTATAGGCCATTGGTTGCACGTGGTAGCTATTCTTTAGATCACTTCTAGCCTGAACCCACTAGTCCTCTCCCACCTAGGAAGGACCTCTTGTACTGGACTTATCTAGAGTACAAGAAAGGGTGCTTAACATCTAGAGTGAAATAACCTCCACCACCTTATGTTGTTTCACATAGGGCATGCCTAAAAGCTAACAATGATGCCACCAAGGTTTGTAGAAGAGAAGAAGATAAGCACTCTTGAGGTCCTCTTCTTCCTCTTCCTTTGTCCAGCCTGAAACTTCCTCTCACCCTACTACGGTGCCATCATATTTTTCTCCACGTTTGTGGGAGAACCCTATGGTGCCCGCTTGGTGAAAGCCTAAGTGTCTTGCGTTTCAACTTCTTGTTTTGACCATGGAGCCTAGGCCCATTTGAAACAATAGAAGGAAGGGTCCCCATGGGGAAGCCTCTATGTCTCAACCTCTGTGATCTCCCACCACTCCTACTCCTAAAGTAGTGAGTGGGAAGAGGCTCACCATAGAGGCACTAGAGCTGACTCCCCCTATTGTTTCTCAACCTCTTCCTCCTACTCCCATTTAGGAGTATATCCCTCCCTCAGAGATGGTTGTGATGGACACCCTTATGGCTTAGCAAGAGACTTTTATCCCTTTACATCTCCTGGCCTCTAGCTCAAAGAGTCATAGAAACTACCCTATGTGTGAGCACAAACATTGGCGAAAGGCTCTAGTGGTTGAGCGGGCCGCTTTGCAGAAAAAGGAAGAGGAGATGATCACTCCTACTTCAAGGCCTCCTGATGTGTCCTCTCTCCTCCCCTCTTCTTTCGTTCAATCAAATTCAGTCTCGCTTTCAGTTCCTACTGTGAGTGTGAGCGCACCTGACCCTAAAAAGGTATAGTTGTTTATTGCTCTCTCAGCTGAGTCACCCCTATTGATGTCCCTTCTAGACATCCCATCATTCCATAAACCTATGGACATGCTAAATACCTTGTTTATAGGGAGTTCACATCTTATGGATAAGCAAAAAGTGGAGGTTGTCCCTTCTATTAATGGCAGGTGTAAGAGGATCCCACCTCCAAAAGGTGGTTTAGCGCTAGCTAGCTTGTTCTATACTAGTGACGGAGCAAGTTCTGGCTTCCCCTGAGTTTTTCATCTCTCCCAAGTCACTTGGTGAGCCAAGCAGTGAATCTTGAGTGTTTTCCTCCCCGTCTGTTGAGGCATGGCGTGGCACTTCTAGAAAGTGTATGTTTAGCTCTCTAGACAAAGTTCTAGCCTTGTCGGTGATCTTCACAAAATCATTGACTATAGCTCCACAAGAGATGAACAAAGAAGAACTTGTGGGGACTTCTTCCTTAGCCCTTGTTGTAGGAGGGTTGGAAGCTCCTCCCCTTAATATTCCACCACTATAGGCTCATCCTCCTTCCCCTTATAATGATTTAGATTAGGAAGGGAATGACCTCTCAAGGTTGATGAGTGTTAGGGTCAGGCCTCTTTAGATTAGGAGTGTGTGTGTGTGTTGTGACATGTTCCTCCATGCTTGTGTTATGTGTACCTAAATGACCCTTGTCACCCTTGTTGGTACTTGGATACAAGAGTGATTTTATGTTGTAAACCTTCTTCTATTTGTATCACCATTTGTCCTATGTTATTTGTTTTGACTTTTGGAAAACTGGGGATGATGCAAAGTGTTGGGGGAATTTAGGATTCCCTTCCATGTTGACCCAATTTTTTATTTGTACTTTTTCTTCTTGTGCATTCTTCACATGGTTTGATATAGTAGGGGGTTGATGAGAGTTCATTTATATACTATTACTATACTTATATATATTTATGAGTAGCTCTAACCCCAAAATATCATATCACCCCTGTGTATCTTGTTCATGCTATTTCTCTTTCGCTCTTTGATCTTTCTCTCTTCTTTGCTTAAGTAGTCTCTCATATTTGTGACAAAATTATTTTTGCAATAATTTTATTTTCAAAAAATGCATTCATTTCCCATGGATCTTTTCTCAAAAATCCTTGCAACCTTTTTCAAAGATTGCATTCTCAACTTGGACCTCTAATGGAACATGCTTCCTTCATCATGGGTTCACAAAGAAAAAACTTGAGAACTTTCCTCCAAGGTGGGAGTTACTTTTCCTATGAGAGAAGCCTTGACCTTCCCCTCATGAGGGGGCATTTCCTTCCTTTCAAATTCCTTAATGAAGTGAACGTATTTTGAAAGGATTCCTTGATGATGAATTGATTTGAGAAAAAAATATATCTTTTATACTTTCAAACAACATGTCCCTTGAGTGGGCCCCTTTTCTTTTGAAGGGTTCCCAAGGGAGCCCTTTGAGAGCCTGTCAATTTTCTGACTATCTGCATGATTGTATGCTTGTTTACCTATGTGGTTTTTTTTGTTTCCTGACATGTTTTATCTATGGATTAACATGTTGCTTTGTAGCTGTGCCTGTGAAGTTGCTTTCCAGTCTGACTCTGCAGAGTCCCCTTACACTAGGTTTCCTTGATAAGAGAGAACTTAGGGGTTTCCTTCTTGCAGGTCTATGGACCTGTAAGGCACTTACTTCACTCGACTTCCTTCATGAGACAAAACTTTTGGGTTTCCTTCTCGCAGGTCTATAGGCCTGTGAGATGCTTTCATCTTGGGGATTTGTCCATCATTGGTTTGAGGGCCATGGGTGTACTTTGTGCAACTTCATAGTTTTATAGAGTGAAACTCCCTAGGGAGAGTACCTCTGGAGTCCATTTCCTACCCTGCACTTCAGAGTTCACGAGATCGTGGTCTGCTTCCTCAATAGTTCAGGTATACATTTCTAACCCTACCAACTCTTCTATCTAATTTAACAAATGCTCATCAATATGTGCACTTGCTAAAGTGGGGGAAAAATGTATAGGAGTGAATTTTCACGCCTTGTACAAATTCCCCTTTCACATACCCTCACCTTAGAAAATAAAATCTAAAGGAAAAATTCCACATCACCCATCTACCTTCCATCCACTTAGCATTTGTCGGGTATGTCAGTGAGAGAATATTTGATAGGGAAAAATGTGCAACACATGAAAGTATACGTTGCGTCCTGCCATCCCTTATGGATTCCTGCATCTAAAGATGGCAAAGGCATTACACACTCAATTGGGGCTGAATTGTAACATCCCTTTTTGACCAATTGACCTGAAAATGCCTTATTCCTTCTCATCCCACCTTTAAAAACACTTAATCTCACTTCATTTCATCCTGTTACATGTCTCTTGAGCAATTCACTTCACTTCTTCACTCTCAAGCAGCATTCTAGCATTTCATTATGAGCATTGCAATAGCTTTGAAGCTCCATCAACTCCACATTACAAGTGTGAGGCAAGCCACATAAGTTGTGGGCTTGGAGTCTTGTGAGACCTCCATTCATCACCACTGTGGCTGTGGTGACTTTTCTAAGTCCATACCTTGCATTCTCCTCCATTGGCTAGTGAGTTTTTTGGTGGAGGTTATAACGCTTCACTCTTCTCCTTTGTGATTTGATATAGTAGATTAGTATTGTTTTTTAGTGTTCATTGCTATCTTTTCTTTCCTTTATTTCATGTTCTACTCCATTGCTTTTTGGCTTTCCATGGTGGTGGAAACACCAAAACGGGGGTCTGACTGAGGTAGGACCCTATACAACTCCAATAATTTTCCCTCTTTCTTGTGTGTAGGTGGACGTACGTGTGGATCTAGTTGGACAATCAATGTTTTTGTGAAATTATTTTCATTACCTTAGCTTTCATTTATTTTCTTTATCATCTCTACCTCTATTTTTTTTACTTTCTCATTTTGTTTTTCTTGTCAAAACCAACTAGCTAGGCTGTCAATTACTTTTTAGGTAGTTTGTATTATACTTCATTTTTTTGGCCATATGGATGCCATCACGCTTGAGAGATTCTAGCACTCCATGCTATCATCCCAAAACTGCATTTCCATCCTCAAACAGAGAGTTATCTAAGGTGCAGTATTGACTCAAAAAACTAGCTTGCCTAGCTAGAACCTGAACTCTAGATATTTACATTCATAAAAGTACTACTTAGGGCTCTTCTGATGCAAAATAGGGAGTGATAATACAAATCAATTCAAAACTAACTCAAACAAATCAAACTTTCAAACTTAGAACCTTAGTTTCATGGGTTTCTTTCACAATTTCACCTTTCTCCTTGTAGCATTCCAAACAAGATTTTCCTAACACAATCTACAAACCAAGCCTCAAAGCCACAAACCAATCACCATTCTAGATAGCCTTTTGTTAGTTTCAAAACATATCAAATTTGTAGGTATGGTTTCTTTGGAACAAACCCTTCAAAACTTTGCTGCTATGATTGATAAGAAGCCTAATAAGGCCTGTGTGAATAGGAATCTATTGGTTCTACACACTCCCAGCCCCCATTCTTCAAATAAAAACCTTATACACATCAAATTAGGTCTACACATGCTATTCCAACCCTTACAAATCACTTTCCAAAAGTTTTCTATGAAACCCTACCATCTATGCAACAAAATTGCTAAAAAACAAGTGTTTCCAACCTAGGGCATCATCATATTTACTCAAAACCTCCTCTCTTGCTCTTTCCAACCAAATGAAAAATAAACCTACACCTAAATCTACCATTCCACCAAGTTAGAGAATTTTCTACTAGGTGGAATGGCTCACAAATCCATTTTCTCCAATCAAACCCTCAAAATTAGGGTTTGAAGGAAGATTTTAGAAAACCTACTCTAACTCGCTCAATACTTGATGAAAATAGATGAAATAAGATGTAGAATGACAAGGAGTTAGATCTCCATCAATTCAAATACATGAATGTTCACCTACAGGCTGTACAAGGCCATACTAATGGTTGTAGCAACAATTTTTCACTTTAAAATGCAAGAATCAAGAGCCTTGTTATTCAAATTTTTAAAATTACATCAGCCAACCTCCTCCACAATGTTCCCATATTATTTTAAATGAATTACAAGGCTTAACCAATCAAAAACAACTGATTTATAACTCCCTAGTTGTTCATCTTCCCTATTACATCAAAAATGCAGAAAAAGCAAAGTTGCTTTCAACAACTTTTGCAACTTGTACAAACTTGATCATATTAACTCTAAACCACCTAAGACAACTTAAAAAAATGGGAAATAGTCTTATAGACCTTATTACAAACCAAAATCATGACTTCTCATCACAAAACTAATATTTAGAACCTTTAAGAGCAATGGTTCCCTGCACCATCTTCATTCTTGATCCTCACCCCAAGCCATCTTTTAGAGTGTGGTAATTTAGGGCTGCCCTCCGTTCTTAGTTCTTTATGACCTGGGGCCTTGGCATGGTTGGTCCCCCTCTCTTACAAGGGGGACATGATATTTTTTTCCATAGTTAAAAAATTGTAAAAGAAGAAGTCAATTTGTTTTGCAATGAATTTGGAAAAATGGGGGGTCGTCATAATGGGGGTTTAATTTTATGTTTTTAAAAAATTTTGAATTGAAATTTTTTGTAGGGG
>VDFB02107016.1:0-29068 GCA_007258455.2 Sequoia sempervirens
TGTCGTCAACCTTTCTCTCTCCTTTTCTTCCAAGGTTTAAAGCTCTTCATTTGTTAGTTTCTTCCTGGTTCATTTCTTCGGCATGGCAGATAATTTTAACTATATCATGGTAATGAGACAAATATTAGTTCATGGTGTTTGAGTCATTAGATGAACGTTTAGATAGGTTATTTTATCCAATTTACAAAAAATGTACAATGTTGTAAAAAGAGGTCCAAAATAGGTTCTAGGTGTTTTTTTTCTTAGAACAAGGTCTTGAAGGACCTATTCAACATGTAATTACCTAATTTGGTGGTTCTTAGGCATTGAGGGATTCAAAAGTGGGAAAAAAGAAAATCTTTTAAAATTGTTGTCAAGGTAAAATGCAAAAAATTGACAAATGGAAAAATTTGGAAGTTTAGGAGTCAAGTAGGTGAAAGGTTGGTTTGGGTCATTTGATATGGTCAGGAAAAAATTTAGATTCATTGATAACCTCAAGCAAGAGGTAGAGGGGATGTAAATAATGGAGAAAACAATAAAGAGATCCTGTTTTATATTCAATTTTCTGTGTTTTTGCTAGTAAAACAACATTGTGAAGAATTGTACGGCCTCATACAATGATATTTTCATAGAGTAGCCATTTGGAATGATTAATATATGAGTCTTAAAAATTATCATTTTTTTCTCACTCAATTTCATACAAATTTAAGTAAGTTATGGCTTGTTTACTAAAGACGGTTCAAAATCCTTGCTAAGGTAAACAAAATTAAAAGAAAATTGCATTTCTCTTATTCTAACAGATGGAATAACTTTAAATTTAGTAAGAAGGTCTGATTTTGTGTATTCTTTAATTTCTCAAATTTTCAGACCTAGTGGTGATAGTTAGCTTTTAAAATCATGATGGGCTAGGCCATATTTTGGTGAAAAATCAGGAAAAAGCACATTGTACAGTGAGAATTAAAGAATTTGTTTATGGTTTTTTATTCCTTCTTGTAGATATTGTTTTTAAAAGGTGTTTAGGTGTATTTTGTATCTATTTCAAGATTTTTTTTTGGTGAGTTTTCAAGTTTTTGAAATCCATTTAATGACTGTCCTGCCATGACAGTTATGTAACAATCCTAATTTTCAGGCAAGAATAGTGGTTTAGGATACATGTTTGATGAATTATCATGAAGAAAGTTTGGAGAATGATTCCTTCATGTTGTAAAGAGATATTTATGCATGTTTGAAGCATTAATAATTTGAAATAGGCTTGGAATTGAGATGTTTCTTATTGATAGGGCCTAAAAGGGCCTAGTTTTATTGATTAGGAGAGTCTATTTTTAGAAGTTTTCATATTGGATATATCAACGTTGGAATTGGGTTGAACCAATTAAATTGATGTTGTTTAAAGTGTTTGAGAATTTTTTAAGGGATTGTGTGCTTAGAACTTCGTTTGATGTCTTGTATCCATGAGTTTGGCGAAGGTAAAGGAGTCCTAATTGAATGGACAAGTTGAGATTTGGTTTAGTTTTGATAAGTTGATTGGAGTGTGATTGAGTTAAGTTGTTTTCTTCCTCTATCATTGCATCAAATTACCCCTCATGGTTTTTTGTTTTTGGTAGATGCTCTGCAAGACAGGTTGCACCTTTCTCCATTTTTCTAACTTATCCTTGAATAAAGAGTCTTGAAATAGTGGAGAGAAAGGTTAGAATCCCTTGTAGTTAGACTAATCAAGGAAACATTTAAAATATATGACAACATAGGTGATGAGGTAGCTTTACTGATGAGGTAATTTAGAAATAGAGATGAAAAGAAAATAGTTTAAATCAGTGCTATCAATGTGGGAGGAGTATATTCCAATTTTTTAGAGACTTGTATGGAAAATTTTGTAGCATAGACAAGACAATCAACTGATTTGTATAGATGTGGTTTAAAAATGTAATTCGCAAGTTTATAGAATTGTGTAATTTAAAATGTCCATTGACAACCTAAGGTTGTAATGACAAACAAACAATTATCAAAATGGAATATGCAAAACAACAAAAATGAAAGAAAGCCATAAGAGAATGAAAGAAAATATGTAAAGACTTCACATACCTAAAAAACTAGAGTTTCAAATGGAGGATTTCTACCCAATTATGTAGCCTTTGCTTCTTATTTCTTCAAACTCCTCAACACTTTGACTTTTTCAAAATCTTGTTCCCCTCCAAACTTCAATTGTATACCAGTTTTCACTGGAATTCAAACTTGAATTGATATTATATTCCTTTCAATTTGAAAACTTTTCTATTTCATGCAAAGGTGGTGAAAAGATCATGAAAAAGGTGGTGTAATGTGAAACACATGCATGCACACTTCACAATATCATCAAAAAGCTAGTTTTTGTCAGAGCACACAGATAACTAGGAGAATATGCATAATGTGGGCTGAGGTCATGGGTAAATTGGCTTTTTTTACCATTTTTAGAGCAAGCCAAAATGTGCTCGCATTATAACATGATCACATTATGACGCGAGCACATTATTTATTGCTAAAACTAGTCATAGCTCTACTTCTTCAAAACATGCTCGCATTAAGAGAAAGTTATTTTTTTAATAGATTTATTTTCTCTCTCTTTGTATATAACCTCTACCATAATTTTATCTCTCTCCCCTCTACCCTTATACCCTAATTCCATCTCTCTACCCTTAACCCTTATACCCTCAACTTTAAACCCTAATTCTATCTCTCTCCCCTCTACACTTTACCCATAACACTTATACCCTCTATCCTCTACCCTCTATCTCTCTCCCACTTCCTCCCTCTCCCTCCCTCTCTCCTACTCCTTGAGTCTCTCCCACTCTCTCCCTCTCCATCCCTCTCCCACTCCCTCACTCTCTCCATCTCCTTCCACCTCCCTCCCTCTCTCTCTCTCCCTCCCTCTCTCCCTCTCTCCCACTCTCCATCTCCCTCCCTCTCTTCCACTCTATCTCCATCTCTCTCCCTCTCTCTCCCTCCTTCTCTCCCTCTCCCTCCATATCCCTCCCTCTCTCCCTCCCCCTCCCTCTCTCCCTCTCTATCTCTCTCTCCCTCTCTCCCTCTCTCCCACTATCCCTCTCCTCCCCTCCCTCCCTCCTCCCACCCTTCCCTCTCTCTCCCACTCTCTCCCTCTCCCTCCATCTCTCCCTCTCTCCCTCTCTCCCTAAACCCTATACCCACTCTCTACCACTCTCCCACTCTCCCCCTCTTGCCCACTCTCCCTCTCCATCCCTCTATCCCCCTCTCCCTAAACCCACTCTATCTCCCACTCTCCCCCTTCCTCCCTCTCTCCCACTCCCTTCGTCTCTCCCTTAAACCCTCTAACCTCTACCCTACACATTAAAAAATCAACCCTCAATTCTCAACCCTCAAACCTTAATCCCTCAACCCTAAATCCCTATACCCTCTACCCTATACATTGGACCCTCAACCCTAAACCTTCAACCACATACCCTCAAACCATTACCCTAAACCATAAACCCTCTACCCTCAACCCTAAACCATGAACCCTAAAATATTACACCCTAAACCCTTAAACCCTCTACCCCCTCTTTCTCTCCCTCTCTTTCTTAGGTCACTCCCTCCCACACCCTCCCCCTCTCTTAGATCTATCACTCACACTCCATCTCTCTTGCACTCCCTCTCACTACATATCTCTCCAATATCTCCCTCTCACCTCCCTCACACTCTAAAGTCTCTCCCTTTGGCACCATACCTACATAACTCTCTCTTATTCACTATCTCTCTCTCTCCCTCTCTCTCAATTCTCTCTCTCCCACCCCCTCTCTCCCTCTCACCCCCCTTACACTCTCAAGTATCTCAATTTGGCACCCTACCTAGATAACTCTCTCTTTCTCACTCTCTCTCTCTCTCCCCCCATCTCTCTCTCCCTCTCTCTCAATTCTCTCTCCCATCCCTCTCTCCTCTCACTCCCATCCCACTCTCTGGAGTCTCTCCTTTGGCACCTACCTATATAGCTCTCTCTTTCTCATTGTCTCCTATCTCCCCTCTCCCTCTCTCTCAGTTCTCTCCTCTCCCACCCCCTCTCTTTCTCTCTCCTCCCTCTCTCAGTTATCTCTCCCACCTTCAGCTCTCTCTACTCCTCCTATCTCTATCCTCTAACCTTTACCCTTAGCCCTTATACCCTCATCTCTCCCACTCCTCCCTCTCTCTCTCTCAAGTCCTCCCCTCCTACCCCATCTCCTCTCTCAGCTCTCTCTCACTCACTCCAATCCTATCTCTCTCCCCCATACTCTCTAACCTTAACCCTTATACCCTCTACCCTCAATATTAAACCATCAACCTAAACCCTTAAACCCTCTACCTTCTACCCTCAACCCAATACCCTAAACCATCTACCCTATAGGTCCTCAACCCTATACCCTTATTTCTCAACCCTCTACCCTATACATTATATCCTAAACCATCATCTATCTTATTCCCTCCCTTGTCTTCTCTCCTTTATATCTCACTTCTCCTTCCATCTCTCCCTCCCTCCATCCCTCCCTCTCTACCCTAATCCCTCAACCCTATACCATCAACCCTTAAACCATTAAACACTCAACCCTAAACCCTCAACCCTCAACCCTCAACCATCAACCATCAACCATCAACCCTCAACCCTCAACCCTCAACCCTCATCCATTAAATCCTAAACCCTTCAACCCTATACCATCTACCCTCAACCCAATAACCTCTACCCTCAACCCTTAAACCCAAGTAAAATCTCTACCCTAATCCATCAAACCTCAACCCTTTATCCCTCAACCCTTAAACCCTCAACCCTCTACCTTCATCCCTCAACCCTTAAACCATAAACCCTCAACCTCAAAACCCTCTACCCTATATGTTGGACCCTCAACCCTATACCCTCAACCCTCTACCCTCTACCATATACATTAAACTCTCAACCCTCAATTCTACACCCTCAACCCTTAAACCCTAAACCCTTAACTCGTATACCCTCTACCCTATACATTGGACCCTCAACACTAATCCTTCAACCATATACCCTCAACCCTAAGCCCTCAAACCTAAGCCCTTAAACCCTAAACCCTTAAATATTCTACCCTCTACCCTCAACTCAATACCCTCTACCTTCAACCCTAATCCCTCAACCCTATACCCTCAATCGAATACCCTAAACTATTAACCCTATATGTCATCAACCCTATACCCTCAATTCTCAGCCCTCTACCTTATACATTGGATCCTCAATCCTCATATATCTCTATCCCTCCCTCCTCTTCTATCCTTCTCTCCCTCTCTCAGGTCACTCCCTTCCACACCCTCTCCCTCTCTCAACTCTCTCTCTCTCTCAAGTATCTCCCTCCTAACCCATCTCCCTCTCTCAACTATATCTCTCTCTCACTCCTATATCTCTCCCCTCTACCCTAAGTTACCCTTATCCATTATACCCTCTATCCTCTACCCTCTATCTCTCTCCCACTCCCTCCCTCTCTCTCTTTCTATCAAGTCTCTCCCTCCTAGCCCCTCTTCCTCTCTCAACTCTATCTATCCCACTCACTCAATCCTATCTCTCTCCCCTCTACTCTCTACCCTTAACCCTTATACCCTCTACCATCAACCCTAAACCCTTACACCCTAAACCCTTAAACCCTCTACCCTCTACCCTCTACCCTCAACCCAATACCGTAAACCATCAACCCTATAGTTCGTCAACCCTATACCCTCAATTCTCAACCCTATACCATATACATTGGATCCTCAACCCTCATATATCTCTTTCCTTCCATCCTCTTCTCTCCTTATCTCTATCTCAAATCTCCCTCCATCTCTCTATCCATCCATCCATCCCTCTCTACCCTAATCCCTAAACCCTAAACCCTCAACCTTTAAACCCTTAAACACTCAACCCTAAACCCTAAACCATCTACCCTCACCCCAAAACCATCAACCGAAAACTCTTACACCCTAAACCATTAAACCCTCTACCCTCTACCCTCTACCCTCTACCCTCTACCCAATACACTAAACCATCAATTCTCTCTCTCTCTATCACTCCTATCTCTCTCCCCTCTACCATTAAACCTCTACCCTCTACCATTAAAAATTAAATCCTCTCCCTCTCTCAACTCTCTCTCTCTCACTCACTCACTCATATCTCTCTCTTCCACCCCCACCTCTCTCCCTCTCTCCATCCATCTATCCCTCCCACCCTACCTAGCTAAGTCCCTCTCACTCAACCCCTTCCCTCCCACTCCCTCTATATTAAGCTCTCAATTCCACCCCCTCTCCCTCTCTCCAGAATCTCTCTCTCCCTCTCACTTAGGTCTCTCCCTTTGGAAACCTACCTAGGTAACTCTCTCTCGCTCTATCCCTCCCACCCTACCTAGATAAGTCCCCTCTCACTCCACCCCCCTCTTTCTCTCCCTCTCTTAGGTCACTCCCTCCCACACCCTCTCCCTCTCTCAAGCCTCTCACTCACACTCCCTCTCTCTTGCACTCCCTCTCAATACCTATCTCTCAATTCTCTCCCTCTCACCCCCTCACACTCTCAAGTCTCTCCCTTTAGCACCCTACCTATTGTTAGAACTATAAAATTCTTATAATTTTACATATGTTTCTCATCTCCTTGAGTTTCCAAAAGAGTCCTCGTCATGTACAAAAAATCCCTTTCCTCACAACATTTTTCCCATTTTTACTATATAGTCCCATAGAAATCATCTAGGTCTAAGTATTTCACTTTGTGATCTATATCGGCATGAGATTATAAGGGTCTCCCCAATCCATATTGTGTTTTCTATTGATATACATTTGTGTTGCCTATCAGAAAGATGTTTTTGGTGTCACAATGATTGGAAATTATCTGTAGGAACATTTCGGCATGACACAAGTCATTGTCTCAGCGACAGGAGAAAATTTGTCCATCAGAAAAGGGGTCAATTGTTGGCATATGGTCTTACCAATCACATTTTGTCTCATCAATTAGCACATAGAATAGTGCATCGGTGAGAGTGATATCACTGGGGTTAGGTCTCACCGAATGTGTCATGTCTTACCAACTAATGCATGAGGAGGATATATCAGCAGGAGTCAGGTTATCAAGGTAATGTTTCATCGAATATATTTTGTCTTCTCGACTAGCGACAGAAGGGACATATCGGCGAAAGATATTTCGTCGGAGTAATGTCATAGCAAACCATTTTTGTCTCACTGACTATCAGGCTCCAAGTAAACATATCGGCCAGACTAAAGGTATTCAGACTGAGGTTATGGTGAAATCTTATTGTCTTGCCAACTGGTGATAAATATATACATCTCAGTAAGACTCATGTGCATCAGAGTAAAGTCTTGGCGAGTGGCTCTAGTCTTGTAAACATAACACAAAGAGATTTTATCAGTGTGAGAATGATATTGTCACAGTGAAAAAATATGAGCTTAAGGATATTTTTTGGTAAGACATAAGGTATTCTATGAAACCTCTTCTTGACTCAAATTTATCTCAGCGACCAGAAAGATATGAAAGAATACATATTGGTAAGATAAAATATGATTTGTGAAGCATCTCCCCGACATCAGAATGTTACAGCAATGAACAAACGGATGATTCTTGGTGAAACATTTCCCTTCTACATAACTACAGAATGTCTAGGTGACTGTTTCAGTGATGATTAACAAAGGCTTGAGAACTATTGGCCAACATTTGGAATATGAAGCGATGTGTCTCTTTAGATGCTAGTGTATAAATATTCATTCTTAATTGTAAAATCAAAGATTTAGATTAGAGATAGAATAGTAAGTAGGATAGGAATAGAGTCTCCATAGAACAAAGACCATGATGGATGTTTTCAAAATGGAGTTTCTAATGAGAATCAGTTGATGTTGTAGTTCATTTCTGGTGTCAATTGTCTATTGAATTTATTGAAAGTATTACTAAGTTGTCTCCAAGATTGATGCTTTTTGGTTGTTTAAATTGGTATAACAAGTTTATATTTAGTTTATCAGTGCAAATTTGTTGTATCTATGTGGTTAATTGATTGGTTCTTTCAAGAAAAGATTAAATCCTTTTGGTTGATCACAGTAATCAGGAAAATTCATTTGGATTATTAAAGAAGAACTTAGTAGTCACAATCTTGCTTGTTTATACAAGTTATAAATAAAACATAATCCAAACAATTTGAGTTTCTTCCAGGAAGATATTGCTCATCTAGATTTCATTTGACTCTGCATACCCAACAAGGCACTAGTCTCTGCATTTTCACAATTCAGATTTATTCATTTTCTTTACATCTAATAATTGAATATATTAGGATTTAGTTTGGAACATTGGTATACAATTTATACCAAATTTGATTTCATTTGTCCACTTCCATCTGCCATCGTGGAAAAATCACAACAAGAGAGAAAATCATAAGTCAAGTCTTCCCAATTCATATAGGTACACCCACCTAGGTCTAGCAACACCTGAAGAGTAGAAGGTCTAAATCTTTTGACCTTGTCTATTACCCTAAAATGTTGTGAAAGCTTGGAAACCTTTCATGGTTCAAACCTATGTTTTTGAGATCTAAAAAATTGGCGAATCTACTAGGGAATAACTTCATAATCAGGGCCTTAATCATAGAGTCAAAAACTTTGTACATACTCCGTTGGGAATAAGAAATGCCAAATACTTTCTCACTTTTGAATAAAGTGAGTGGTGAGTCTAAAAGAAACATTTCATTTGTTCAAACATGAATGGAAGAAGATCTCAACATAGGGGAGATCATATTGGAGCTCTTGCTAGTAGCAGTGTGTGGAAACACAATGATATGAAATTGGAGGGTAATCAGCGTGGACTTATTGATGATGATACTCCTCATGATGATTATGAATCTTTAACTTATGAGGAATTCAAAGCACTATTTGAGTCTTAGAGGATGGAGATAGAAAAACTAAAAGCTGAATTATAGAGGACTCACAAAATTGTTCAGACAGTTGATTTCCCCCCAAAGCATGCACCACCTCATAAGCAGGGTAATCATAGTGCAGGGCCTTCTGACCCATCAAAGGCTCCTCATAATCAAATAGGGAATCAATATAGACATCTAAATCATTCACCTCATATTCCCTCAAAATATACAAATATTCAACCCCCTCATCATATATAGCACAATAATCCAATGTATTAGTATCAATACCCACCTAACCCTCCCCATCAATGCATAAAAATGATCAAATAATTTGACTTGATAGGGTTTCAACAATACCCTTACCTTATGGATGGCAGTTGGAGAAGTTTGGTGCCTAAGTTTATAGGGAGTAATGCAATTACTGCTGAAGATCATTTAAGGAGCTTCAATGCTTTCATCAAAGACTTGGATGTGCCATATGAGGATTTACATATGAGGTTATTTTTGATTTCACTCATTCATGAAGCTAGGGATTGGTTTAATAGCCTACTGGTAGCTTCTTTTAAATCTCTTGAAGGATTTCAGGACCAATTTCTCGAGCAATATGGAAATATGTTTACACCAAATTGGGCTTCCCATGGGTTATTAGAGATACAAGAAAATTAGAACTTGCAGCGATATGTGTGCCATAATCAACAATTTGAAGAAGAAGAAGATGAGATTGTACATACTCAAAGCCATGACTCCATCACAAAATCATAATATGGAATTTACCCCTTGGATGCATTTCTTGACATAAGGAAACACGAAGGAGAAGATATAATTCCTCTATACAATAGAATGGCAAAAATTTGTATGCAAATACCTTCTCATTGTAGGCCTACAAGGGCCATTTTTGTTGAGTAGTTTGTAAGGGCATGGGAGCTTGAATTAGTTCATTGGCCAGATAAGCAATGTACCTTTGATCTAGTGAATAAATTTATTGATAACATCCAGAGGAAAAGGTATGAAGACAATGGTGATATCATAGATGAGTATAGAGAAATTGATCAAACAATGCAGCCAATAGAAGATGAGACATGTGCAAGTGAATATGATTCATATGATAGCTTGCATGAGGAAGATGAAGATACAAGATATCTCCCTTTCATAACAGATTGTGACAGGGAAAACAGTGTACGTTTTGAGGAATCTAATGAATATTCAGATTATGAAGATGAAGTTATGGATTCTAATTTACAACAAGGTGATTCTTGTAGTTCTTAGGGTAATCAAGAGGAAGAAGCAATGGAAAATGTGGATCCATTTGATAGTGAACAAATAAACCCTTTAGCTACAACTCATAACCATGAGGACATGATTGATGAAGAAGAAGATTGCACACTTGAAAATAGTTTTTATTTTTCTTCAAAACTATGGTATGATCAAATAACAGAGAAATCTCAAATGACATCTACCAAGGTCTGCTATAGAGTGATCTCTTTTTGAATCCACTCCATGATGAGGATAGAATGTGCTCAAATGAGGAGGAGAGTACATCAACATGTGAAGAGAACAATTATAATGATCTTGAAAAATGTCATGTTGATGAATTGGAAAATGAAATGGAAGGGGATTGTGAGGGAAATCATGTGAATCTTGATTTTAAAAAAGGAGATATTTCTAGCTCTTATGGAGGTCAAGAAGAGGTAGAAGTAATACAAGACATGGAAGAAGAAACATTCTCACTCAGTAGTGAGCAAATTTCAACTCTTGAGTACCAGAGATGTGAACACAAGAATGATTCTGAAGTTTTGTGTCCAACTTACATTTGTTTTGATAGTGATAGTTCTTTGTACAATGATTCTTATGACTCCCAGTACTTTTCTCAAAGTTATCAAGAAACCTTTGAAGTTGATCAAGAATATTTGTCCATTCATGAAGAGGTATGTGATTTTGAAATTCCTAACTCATGTGGAGAAGACATTTATTTTTATACCAAGGAGGATAGAAGTCCAGCATTGATTGGTTCATATATGCATGATATTGAAGATATGAGTCATAATCCAATTTCGTATCCAAGTGGTGATGTGGAAGAAGTACAAAAGGTTTCAGACTTGTTTGCCTCAAATAGTGTTGATATCACATAATTTTTTGTTTCTCATGACAAGCATTCTGATGGTAAAATTTTAGTACAGCTGGGAGAATGTTTTATAATTCATAACAGTGAGAAAGATAATGAGGAATTTTTCATTGAATATGAAAGTACTTTGTATTTTGAAGATAATAGAGATTTGTCCCATAATGATGGAGAATTTGAATTGAATGATGAAGGGAATGTGCGCCAAGGTGAGCATGATGATTCTCTAAAATATTTCAATGACAGTGACAGGGAAGGTTACATGAAATTATTCAAGAAGAATATGATGAACTCAAAGAAAAACTAGGTGTTTGACAGGGGAAAGTATGGGCCTTTCTTTTGGATGGTCTTGAACCATCATTTATGGTTTGAATTTTAAACTGTAATAGTTTAGAACTAATGAAATTAAAACACAGAGGATTAGGGGTTGCCAGTGCATGGATAACTCTTGATGATCCTCTTTAAAATTCTTTTCCATGTACAGTAGTGTAGGGTTTTGTTCATCTCTATTTTGCATTCATGTCCATTTCTATTTTTCTCACTGATTCATCATCATGTGTTTGGTCTCCTCACCCAAAGATCTAGATCCTTGCAATGATTTTACAATCATTCATCCCCAGACGAAGCCACTATTAGAACTATAAAATTATAATAATTTTACATATGTTTCTCATCTCCCTAAGTTTCCAAAAAAAGTCCTCGTCATGTGCACAAAAGCCCTTTCTTCACAAAATTTTTCCCATTTTTTTTGTGTGGTCCCATAGAAATCATCTAGGTCTAAGTATTTCACTTTGTGATCTATATCGACATGATATTATCAGAGTCTCCCTGATCCAAATTGCGTTTTCTGCTGATATACGTCTGTGTTTCCTATCAACAAGACATTTTTGGTGTCACAGTGATTGGAAATCATCTGCAGGCACATTTCAGTGTGACACAAGTCATTGTCTCAGTGACAGGAGAAAATTTGTCCATCGGCAAAGGGAGAAATCATTGGCATATGGTCTTACCAATCACATTTTGTCTCATCGATTAGCACACATAATAGTGTATTAGCGAGAGTGATATCACTAGGGTGAGGTCTCACCGAATGTGTCATGTCTTATCGACTAATGCATGAGGAGGATATATCAGCAGGAGTCAAGTTATTAGGGTAATGTTTCATCAAATATATTTTGTCTTCCTGACCGGTGGCAAAAGGGATGTATCAGCAAAAGATCTTTCATCGAAGTAATGTCATAGCAAACCATTTTTGTCTCACCGACTATCGGGCTCCAAGTAAACATATCAGCCAAACTAAAGGTATTCAGACTGAGGTTATGGCAAAATCTTATTGTCTTGCTAACTGGAAATAAAGATATACATCTCGGTAAGAATCATGTCCATCAAAGTAAATTCTTGGCAAGTGGCTCTAGTCTTGTCGATAGAACACAAAGAGATTTTATCGATGTGAGAATGATATTGTCATAGCGAAAAAATATGAACTTGAAGGAGATTTTTCGTAAGACACAAGGTATTCTATGAAACCTCTTCCTAACTCATATTTGTCTCAGCGACCAGAATGATACGAAAGAATACATATCGGTAAGATAAAATACGATCTGTGAAGCATCTCCCTGACATCAGAATGTTACAACGATGAACAAAAGGATGATTCTTGGTGAAAAATTTTCCTTTGGCATAACTACAGAATGTCTCGGCAATTGTTTCAGTGATGATTAAAAAAGGCTCGAGAACTGTTGGCCGATGTCTAGAATATGAATTGATGTGTCTCTTTAGATGCTAGTGTATAAATATTCATTCTCAATTGTAAAATCAGAGATTTATATTAGAGATAGAATAGTAAGTAGGATAGGAATAGAATCCCCACAAAATAGAGACCATGATGCATGTTTTCAAAATGGAGTTTCTAATGAGAATTAGTTAATGTTGTAGCTTATTTTTGGTGTCAATTGTCTATTGAATTTATTGAAAGTATTACTAAGTTGTCTCCAAGATTGATGCTTTCTAGTTGTTTAAATTGGTATAAGAAGTTAATATTCAGTTTATCAGTGCAAATATGTTGTATCTGTGTTGTTAATTGACTGGTTCTTTCAAGAAAAGATTAAATCCTTTTGGTTGATCACAATAATCAGGGAAATTCATTTGGATTATTAAAGAAGAACTTAGTAGTCACAATATTGCATGTTTATACAAGTTATAAACAAAACATATGCCAAATAATTTGAGTTTCTTCCAGGAAGATGTTGCTCATCTAGATTTCATTTGACTCCGCATACCCAACAAGGCACTAGTCTCTGCATTTTCACCATTCAAATTTATTCATTTTCTTTACATCTATTAACTAAACATATTAGGATTTAGTTTGGAAAATTGGTATACAATTTATAACAAATTTGATATCATTTGTCCACTTCCATCTGCCATTGTGGAAAAATCACTGCAAGAGAGAAAATCATAGGTCAAGTCTGGCCAATTCATATAGGTACACCTGCCTAGGTCTAGCAGCACCTGAAGAGTAGAAGATCTAAATCATTTGACCTTGTCTGTTACCCTAAAACATTGTGAAAGCTTGGCAACCTTTCATGGTTCAAACTTGCATTTTTGAGAGCTAACACCTACATAACTCTCTCTCTCTCCCTCCCTCTCTCTCTCTCATCCTACCTAGCTAAGTCCATCTCACTCCAACCCCTTCTCTCCCACTCCCTCTCTTAAAATATCACTTCCACCCCGTCTCCCTCTCCCCAGCCCAACCTACCTAGACAACTCTCTCTCTCTCTCTTAAAATTCTCACTCCCTCTAAAGACATACATAAATACATACTTACATACATACAAGCATAATGCATATGTACATACAATCCTACATCCATAAAATCATACATAGATACATGTGTAGATACAATCTTACATACACATATGCATACATACAATATACATACATGCATACATACATGCATACATACGTACATGACATACAAGCATACATGTACATACAAACATACAAATATATCAATATACATTCAATAGAGTGGAATTTAGCATAAAGGAAGACATAACGCGGGCATGTTATAATACGCTCATGGTATGTCTTGGTTGACATGTTTCCTGCAATAGCAAAAAACCATGTCAAAACTAAGATATAATATGAGCGCGTTATAACAAACTCCTATTATATCTTGCTTTGGGAATCCCCAAGCCTTAGGATTAGTATTTTCCTTGGAATACCAACCCAAAGGCTTGGAGGGCATTCCCAATGACCAAAGACATTTTTTTTACAAATTCTACAATTTTTCACATAATCGGGTTCGTGCTCACCATCAGGATTGCATGTGGTTCAATATCAAAAAAATAGAAAACATGGGTAATGTTAGGTTCTCTCTTAGCTATCCAAAGATGTAATTTTTTTCACCTTCTAAAAATTTTAAGTCTTTTATCCATAATTTATTTTGTTTGTATGTCTCTTTTTTGCTAAAAAGCAGTGTTTGGTGTTTTTTTTTATTATAAATTAACTATTCATCAAAATTTCAAATAAATTACATTTTTTAAAACTAGACTTCATTCTACAATTTTTTTTTAAAAAAAATTCAATTACTTTCCAAAATTTGTAGGGGGAGCATGGCCAAAATTCTTCTTTTCAGGAAGTGTCCACTTAGAAAATTAGTAAAAAATGAAATATTCATTAAAAAATTATCAAAATAATCATGCATCAACTACATACTATTAGCTAACTTCTGACCATAGCAATTTTAAAAATACTACAAAAAAGTTCACTGTACTAGGGTCGTACAAGAGTTGCTATGTTATGTTTTTCTGACAAAAACAACACCAATTTGTCTACGTCCCTCCTTTGAACCCCTTAATCTCAACTATTTTAAAAACAAATTGGTAGTTTAGAAAGTAGACTCAGACCACTTAAATCCTTGTTTTCGTTCCATCTCAAAATTTTGAGTGTAACTATCTTCAATTTCACGTCCAAGGTCAATATTTCCTTATTTTAGAAAAAAAGTGGCCACTCAATCCCCCTTTTTGGGAACCATCTTGGTGCACTTTCCCATAAGGTTGGAAGTAAATAAGTGATCTATTTACATAAATCATCTCATTTTCATGAAAATCAAAGTAAATAGAACAAATACACATTTCAAGAGGTAAAATACTCATTTAAATTCTATTAATTACCCAAATCCCTCAGTCCAAAATTTAAGTCACAATATTAAATATAACCAATTAATCATAGAATCCATCATGTAGACATTCCTTAATTCCTTACAAGAAATTATATTTAAAAACAACCCTTAAGATAACAATTATCTATTTAATCTATACCATATTAATTTCGATCAAATTTAAAGACATCCCAATGGCATAATTAAATCAACTAACCAATCTATACACTTATAATATTTCCATGTTTCTTCATCTTTCTACTTGCAAACCAACTCTTAATAAAATTCCTCCATTATATATATTTTCAATAAAACTCTCCAATATATTTTCCCTAAATAAAATACATTACAATAGAAATTTGAGGTAAATCAATGAGGTTGCAAGAGTAGAGATAGATAAAGAACTTATTCTTTCATTCAAAGTCTATTCCAAGGGTCATTTAAGCCTAAACATTCAAACTATTTACAGGTGGAGAATACTAAAAGAAGGGAGATAGTAAAGTAGATAAGGTACATAAGCAATCTATATGTAATAGAAATATATACTATGAATATGTAGTTACAAGGCATCATAAAATTAAATCTTTAACCCTAAAGAAAATTACTAAGTTCAACGAATGATGTGATGGATTATGAAGCCTGCAAGTCAAAGTAAGTAATCATGCATCATCTATAGGTTGAGAGAGAATTAGTTATCACATTTACCTCTTGCAGAAACAAGGGTTAAGCTTCTTTAGGATGAGAACAAAGAACATAGAATTGCATGCATGGAAGGAAATCACTGAAAAAGTCTTCATTCAAATCATACATAAGGCCCAGCCATTAAAGATCAAACCTTGTTCCCTATGACATACACAAAATTTAAGGATGCCAAAGCAATAAACCACAGAAAAGAATCCAATGACTTGATTCTCTTATGTGACAAGTCTAGAAAGAACGGTTTATAAACAATAGATTCTAATTACAATGAGAGTTGAGGAAAGACAATAATGTTATTCATTATGAATAAAAATCAACACAATCCCCATTCCTATAATAGTGATTAAAATTGATTTGCATGTTATAGGTTAATGAACACATAAATTATTGAATAAGAAATGCAATCTAAACATAATGATTATGGAACTATTTGAGATAGAATGTTTCATTGAAAGGAAAATGGGGAAGCAAATAATGAGATGCACAAAATGTTTCTTCTGTACTCATAGAAGAACTTTTAAGAAACTAAATCACTAAAATGCAGAGATACAAAATACATAATGCTATTATTATTCTAATGGTTTCATGCAAGGGAAGACATGGTGGATGCCACACCATATATTGGAAAATTGAATGCTCTTGAGCCTCCTACTCTCACGTTAGATCCTGTTCTGAAATTAGAAAAATACAAATTTATTGCACTTAACTCCTAATTATAGATTTTTCCCAATTGCCACATAATTGTGTTTTTTTGAATCTTAACCGTTGAGGGAGTAAATTAGGTACACTTAATACTTTATCAAAAATAAATTAATGAATATAAACTAGAAACTCAAAGAATTAAAATACTGAAGAAAATTAGGAGATAGAAGAGAAAAATAGAGATCACGCTTGATAACGAAGTTCGTTCAATTAGGACTACATCTCTGGGTCTGCTTCTCAACATTGGACTGCTTTATTAAGATTGCCAAGCACTTGAAAATGCCTTCTTACAATTCTCCAAGCTTACAATAGTCTCCTCATAATCTCACTCTCAATTTTTTTACAATTCTTAGCGTAATATCGCCTTGTAAAGTTCTCCTCCAAAAATTCCTCAAAAGAGCATAACATTTTCTCTCAAACCACCTGAATTAAAAATTCACATTCCTAACTCCCTTTTATACATAATTTTTCATATGCGGTTAAAAACGACCATAATAAATAAAATAACTCCCTCAAACAAATTAACCCCTTTTAAATATTTCGTTCAACCCCTTTTGGCCTTTAATTATGCTTCATAACAATTTAAGGGGTTAAAATAACCATAAAAGGTTATTTTGTTAATAAATCAAGCTAAAATATGCTTTAAATATGACACAACCCATTAAAAAACAATAACTTCCGCATAAAAAAAATAAAATTTAATTTTCTTAAGCCCTTAACACCTATTCATTGGCTCATTTGGTTTTTCAATTGTTAAGTTGTTTTTCTTTAAAATGGAGGGTTGTTTCTTTGTTTTTTTATGAGTTAAATTTTTTTATTTTTAGGAGATTTGGATCCCACCAAATGAATTTTGTGGTTCAATAAACTTCCACCACTTTTTTTTTTTCAAAAATAAATCTTGGTGTATGTGAATTTTGTGAGATTTTTGCGACATCACCTACAATTTCCATGTCACCATCTAGTCAACTGCCATGTCACATGCTAACATCATCATTTTGACTAAAATTTTGACTTGGTGTAACTTTGGCATATGGTCTCAGTTTTTGCTAAAACAAACACCATTGGAAAGGTCTTTAAAAGATCTTCGCGATGATGTTGATTTTGACCACTTTTGTGACAATTAATTTTTTGCCCTTTTTTTTTCTCTAGCCGCCTGGCTCATTAATTTGACCAATCTTTGACCTAGCATAACTCTTGCCTACGACCTCCTTTTGACGCGATTCTAGTTGCATCAAGATTTTGTCGATGAGCTCTACATAATAATGTTGGTTTTGAGAGATTCTAAGACTATGATATTTTTTGAGGTTTTCTAGATCCACCTGGGTTAGATCCCCTACTTCACCTACCCATTAGGAGCCCCCAATTTCAATGACAGTTTTTGGTATCTTCATCCTTGTAGCTCCTGATAGCCACTGAAGTAAATGTGGTAGCTCATTTTGAATTATAATTTAATGTTGGTAGGTAATTTTGAGTTTGAGAGGGAATTTTTTAAAAGACAAAAGGAATGAAAGCAGTTAATTCTATCAAGTCAGTTGCAAATCTGGAGAAGTTGAATTCCTGAGCAGTAGCAGTCTGAAGGGAATGTTTTCTATGTGAGCTTTTGAAATCTCTTGAGTAGTAGTAACTATTTGTTCTATGTGTGAGAAGAGTTTTCTCCTGAAGAGCTCTGCATAGCTCCCGCTAGTGAGCTCCTAGTAGCTCTTGAAGTTCATTGTATGTCTGGTTGAGCAGCTCATGAAGCTCTCAGAAGTTTGAAGTCCGTAGCTTAGAGTTAGTTTTCAGTAGTTTATGTTTGATCTTCAATGTATTTCAATTTCTAGCATAGTTAATATAAAAAGAAAAATATTGCATGCCCAAATTTGTCTCCTTGCATTTTGTTTATTCCGCATTTGTATTCCCCCATGTTTTGGGGAAATAAGGCAGCAACTATGTGATTTATGTGCATTTATAAATTCTTCCATGGTATCAGAGCATTAGAAAGTTTAGACATGGTATCAAAGCCATAGGCCCCATTTCCTAGTGAGCTAGGGCATTTTTTTTCTAGTTTTTAAAGTTTTTCTATGTAGGGGACATGGCTATAGATGAAGGAAAGAGTTGGCAGCAACCATCATCCTTTAATGGATAGAACTATGATGTTTGGGAAAAGAAGATGAAGACCATTATGGTTGCCAATAATTTGTGGGAGTTTGTGGTCAATGGATTCAATGATGTAACTAACCCAACAACATATGTTGTGCTCACAAACAACCATAAGACCCAGTTGAAGGAGTTGAGGAGGAGAGATACTAAGCCATTGAGTTTGATAGAAGTAGCCTTGACATAGGCCATTTTTCCTAGAATAGCAGCAACTAACTATGCAAGGGAAGCTTGGGAAATCCTCCATATGAACTACAAAGGAACTAACAAGGTCAGATTGGTGAAGCTCCAGATGCTTCAAAGAGAGTTTGAGACTCTTGAAATGAAGGACAATGATTCCATCTCAATTTTCCACACAAGACACTCAGGTTTAATAAAATAGTTGAGAGTGAAAGCTGAGATCATTGATGATCAAAGGATTGTGGAAAAAATCCTCAAGAGCTTACCCACGAAGTTTGATGCAGTGGTGATTTCCATTGAAGAGGAAAAGGATCTCACAATGTTATCTATTGATTAGTTCATGGGTTCTCTACAAACCCATGAGCAACACCTAAACAGGTCTACAAGTTCCTCCAAAGAGAAATCTTTTAAAGCACAGTCAAATGCAAGAAGAAAGGGGAGAGGTAGAAACAACTCTAGATGTGGTAGAGGGAGATCTGGACATGGTAATGCTGGAGAAGAAAGATCGATGCAAATAGACAACCAAGAGGGAGCAAACAACTCTCATACTAGCTCCTGAAGAGGCAAGAAGAACAACAATTCATATCAGAAGAATGACAAGAGCAATGTTGAATGCTACTATGGTCATAAGTTTAGGCATTATGCGAGTGAATATTGGACAAAGCAGCATGATCAGTCAAAATAAAATGTAAATGTGGCAAAAGGAAATCAATCTACAACCTTCATCATGTGCAACATCGATGAAGAATGCAACCTCGAAGTCTGGTATTTGGATAGTGGTTGTAGCAACCACATGAGTGGTAATGAAAGTATTTTTTCTTTCATTGATAAAAATGTAAAGTTTGAAATTGGAATGGGGAAGAATGGAGTAGTTCTTGTTGTTGGAAGAGGATTTATTATGATCCACAACAAGCAAGGTGAGAAGGAGATATAGAATGTATTTCTTGCTCCTGGGTTAAAACATAACCTCATGAGCGTTGATTAGCTTATCCAAAATGGATACAAAGTATTGATGGAGAAGGGTCAATGCATCATTTATGACAAGAATGAGAGGACAAGGGTGTTTGCAGCAGTTCAAATGATAAAGAACTGGATGTTTCTGTTGAAGATCAAAATGTGTTTCTCATCTCAGTCTATTGTTGCACCTCTCATGAATGGAGAATGTACGACAGTACATCATGTAGCACTCAAGAGCACCATTCAAGATCCTTCCAAGTTATGGCATCTCAGGTATGGACATTTAGGCTATGCTGGTTTGAGTATTTTGTCCAAGAATAGAATGATTGATGGTTTTCCAAGGATAGTAGAGCCTAATGTTAGATGTGAGGCTTGCATTTTGGGAAAGCAATATACACAACCCTTTCAATTGGGAAACTCTACAAGGGTAAGAGCATCATTGGAGCTGGTGCACATGGATTTGGTAGGCCCTATGCAAATCATTTCTATTGGTAAAAGTAGATTTTTAATGACCTTCATTGATGATTACAGCCATAAGACATGGGTCTATTTTTTGCAACATAAATCTGAAGTTTTTCATAAGTTTTTGTTGTTTAAGGCCCAAGCTAAAAGGGAGAGTGGAAATTTTATACAGGTCCTAAGGTTAGATCGTGGAGGAGAGTATACCTCTAACTTGTTTGTGAATTTTTACAAGCAAAATGGAATCAAGAAGGACCTAACAGCTAGTTATACTCCACAACAAAATGGAGTGGTTGAGAGAAAAAATAGAACCATCGTGGAGATCAAAAGTAGTATGATGAAATCAAAGGGACTCTTGACTGAATATTGGGTCGAGGTTGTAGCAACAACTATTTATTTGATAAATAGAAGTCCAACAAAGGTGGCTCATGACAAGATCCCTCAAGAAGCATGGACAAAATGCAAGTGGATAGTTAAGCACTTGAGAGTGTTCGATTGTGTGGCATATGCCCACATGCCTAAAAAAGAAAGGTAGGAATTGGATGATAAGGGTGAAAAATGTATTTTCACGGGTTATAGTGAAGAGTCCAAATCCTATTGGCTATACAATTCAATCATCAAGATGATAGTGATTAGTAGGGATGTGGAGATCCTACAAGACATGGGATGGAGTGGTATATTCTGACAACTCAGAACCGCTCCTAGCAACTTCTAAAGAAGCAAAAACTGAACATGAAGTTTAGCAAGAAGAGCTTGCAGTTGCTTCTAAAAGTGTAAGACAAGCCCCTAAAGAGCCCTTGAGAGCTCTTGAAAGCTCCTGACAGCTCCTAATGACTCCTTAAGTTGAAAGATAGTCAGTAAGATAGTTAGGAAGATAGATACAGTTAGCCAGAGGATTGACTCTTGAAGCTTTCGGTCGAGCTCCTGAAAGGTCTAGAAGATTGGCTCTTGAAGAGCTCGTGAGAGCTCTTGAAAACTCTAGAAGTGCTCTTGAAAGAACTAGTAGAGCTCCTGAAAACTCCCGATAGCTCCTGAATCTGCCTATTCAGCACAATAGCAACAGTAGTGAAAGTTTAGAACCACTTCTCACTTCCCTAATTCCAAAGAAGACCAAGAGTCTAAGGGAGATCTACTAGAATGAAAGGTATGATGAAGATTTTGATGAGAGTGTGAATTTTGCATTATTTTCTCATAGTGATCCAATTTATTTTAAGGAAGCTATGAAAGAGGAGAAATGGTGTGAGGCCATCGATGAGGAGATATATGTAATAGAGAGTAACAACACATGGGAGTTAATAGATTTTCCTCCCAACAAGCAAGTTATTGGGGTGAAATGGGTCTACAAGACCAAATGTAATGCCAAAGGAAGAATAGAAAGGCATAAAGCAAGATTAATTGTTAAGGGGTACAAACAATAGCTTGGGAGAGATTATAATGAGACATTTGCCCCTATTTCAAGGATGCAAATCGTGCAGGCAGTCATAGCAATCACATCCCAACACATGTGGAAGGTATTTCAAATGGATGTGAAGTTCGCCTTCCTTAATGGAGTGTTGAATGAAGAGGTTTATGTGGAGCAGCCATTCAGATATGAAGTTTCGGGTTAAGAACACAAGGTGTATAGGTTGAAGAAAGATCTTTATGGGCTAAAGCAAGCTTCATGGGCATGGTACAACAGGATTGACTCATATTTGATGAGCAATGGCTTTAGCAAAAGTGATGAGGAGCCTACTCTTTACATCAAGGCAGCAAATGGTAAGATTTTGATTGTTGTCTTGTATGTTGATGATTTAGTATTTACTGAGGATGATGATTTCCTCATTGTTGATTTTAAAGAGGCCATGAAAAAGAGTTTGAAATGATAGACTTAGGTCTCTTGAGATATTTTCTAGGCATAGAAGTAAAGAAAATGCATGATGGTATATTTATCTCTCAAGAAAAATATGCAAATGAGATCTTGAAGAGATTTAGAATGCTTGAAAGCAAGCATGTCCCAACACCAACAGCCATAGGTCTAAATTTGAGCAAGGAAGATTGTAGTAGCAATGTGAATTCGATCATGTTTAAGAGTTTGGTTGGAAGTTTAATGTATTTAACTACAACTAGGCCCAATATAATGCATAGTGTGAGTCTTATTTCTAGGTTTATGGAGACTCCACAGGACACCCATTGGGAAGCAGGTAAACGACTCCTGAGGTATGTGAAAGGAACCAAAGGATATGGCATTTTGTACACAATAAAAAATGAGTTTGGGCTGGTTGGATACACAAACAATGATTGGGCAAGAAGTTTGGATGATAGGAAGAGCACATCAGGCTATGTGTTTCATTTGGGTTCGGGAGTCATCTCATGGGCTTCCAAGAAACAACCCATTGTTTCCCTATTTATAACAAAGGCTGAGTATATAGCAGCAAATGCAACAACATGTCAAGCTATTTGG
Source organism: Sequoia sempervirens (assembly GCA_007258455.2). NCBI lineage: Eukaryota > Viridiplantae > Streptophyta > Pinopsida > Cupressales > Cupressaceae > Sequoia > Sequoia sempervirens. Next base: position 22,689 of record VDFB02107016.1, read on the forward strand.
TTGAGAAGAATCTTGGCATATTTGAAAGAACAAGAGGATGGAACAGTAATTTTTTGTGGTCATGTTTCATCGATAGCTTTGACGAAAAATCTTGTGTTTCATGGAAGAAGAAAGAACATCAAAATCAGGTATCATTTTATCAGAGAGTTGAGAATGGTGAAATTAAAATGGCATTAATCCTAAGGTATGTGAAAGGAACCAAAGGATATGGCATTTTGTAGACAACAAAAAATGAGTTTGGGCTAGTTGGATACACAAACAATGATTGGGTAGAAAGTTTGGATGATAGGAAGAGCACATTGGGCTATGTGTTTCATTTGGGTTCGGGAGTCATCTCATGGGCTTCCAAGAAACAACCCATTGTTTCCCTATCTATAACAAAGGCTGAGTATATAGCAACAAATGCAACAACATGTCAAGCTATTTGGTTGAGAAGAATCTTGGCATATTTGAAAGAAGAACAAGAGGATGGAACAATATTTTTTTTTGGTAATGTTTCTTCAATAGCTTTAACAAAAAATCTTGTGTTTCATGGAAGAAGAAAGAACATCAAAATCAGGTACCATCATTTTATCAGAGAGTTGAGAATGGTGAAATTAAAATGGCATTTTGCAGGTCTAAGCAATAGCTAGAAGACATAGCCACCAAGCCTTTGAGCAAGGACAGTTTCGAGCGCCTGAGAACCAAATGGGGTGAATTGTTGATTTGGATTAAGATTGTTCCTATTTTGTTGGCTCAAGATCAAGGGGGAGTGTTGGAAAATTGAATGCTCTTGAGCCTCCTACTCTCACATCAGATCCCCTGCTTCACCTACCCGTCAGGAGCCCCCAATTTCAATGGAATTTTTTGGGATCTTCATCCCTACAGCTCTTGACAACCACTGAAGTAAATGTGACACCTCATTTTGAATTTCAATTTAATGTTGGTAGGTAATTTCAAAATTGAGAGGGAATGTTTTAAAAGACAAAGGGAATGAAGGCAGTTAATTCTATCAAGTCAATTGCAAATCTAGAGAAGTTGAATTCCTAAGCAACAACAGTCTAAAGAGAATGTTTTTTGTTCTCTGTGTGATTTAGAGAATGTTTTCTATGTGAGCTTCTAAAATCTCCTGAACAACAGTAGCTATTTTTTTGTGTGTGAGCAAAGATTGCTCCTGAAAAGCTCTGTGTAGCTTCTGCTAGTGAGCTTCTAGTAGCTCCTGAAGTTCATTGCATTTCTGGTTGAGCAACTCATGAAGCTCCCAGAAGTTTGAAGTTTGTAGCTTAGAGTTAACTTTCAGTAGTTTATGTTTGATCTTCAATGTATTTCCATTTCCAGCATAGTTAATATAAAAAGGAAAATATTGTATGCCCAGATTTGTCTCCTTGCATTTTGTTTATTCTACATTTGTATTCCCCTATGTTTTTGGGAAACAAAGAAGCAGCTATGTGATTTCTGTGCATTCATAAATTCTTCCATGGTATCATAGCATTGGAAAGTTTAGACAACATAATCGTTCTTTTACGTTTAAGTAGAAATAAGGAATAAATAGGTCATTTTACTTAGCTTAGTCTAAAATTAAAAGGTGTTAATCGTGGGAAAAATACTATGATACTCTAGAAGTAATCCAAATGCTAAACTATAGATCCAAGACATGGCCTTTCAAATCAAATCGGTAAAAAACTCATGAGCTAGAAAAATTAGATCATTAAAGCTTCTCATTTGGCAACTAGTAGTCATGGAGTTCATGACTAAGGAATAGGATAAATACAAAAAAAAATTTAAGCATGGTTAGCACATGGAGACAACCGTAGCATGATGGAATTGACCTATTCAACACCAGATATAAATGTAGGGATTTAACTTGCCTGAAACAATACAATCAATGGAAACCATTCAAAGATCTATCCTTCAATTAGAATCGCACTACATGCATCAATGCCGGATATAACCATCAAATATCAGCTATAATGTGTTTCCATTGAATTCTAGATATTCTAAATATGCATCCATGGCCAATATAATGAATCAGGAATATGACACAGGATGGTTTTATAAGCAGCTAGGGGAAAATCAAGGCCAGGTCAAAGATCTAGACCCTTATTTTGTGAGGACTAACAGACGAATTGAGGAAACCATCTTTTGGAAGCTTAAAGAAAAAACTTACAATGGTAAGATTCCATTGGAGTGTTCATTCAAAGAGGCCTATCAAAGGGTTTACCAACTCTTGAGGAAAGTCCCAAAAACCAAACAAATCAAGCTTCGCATTAACAATGAATCAAACTTCTCAATAACAATAAACTAGGCTTCATAATAATAGTGAAAAGCATACCTCAAAGGTTTCTCTATGGAAATGAAGTATATAATTATCATGTTTTCAACAGACAAATGAGAAAGAGACTCAATTACCTAGCTCGAAGAAATGAAATAAAGAACAACACAAAATTGACCTGGATCCAATGCCTGGTAGGGACGAACTTAAAGTTGAGATCAATCTTTTGCTACAAATTTCGCTTCTCTATAACCCTAATCTAGAACTTCAAAAAAATAATGTCCAAGATAATCAATAATGGAAAGCGGTTGTATTACTGAAATTTCTTGTGAACCTAATTTTCTTTTCAAAAACCATAAAAAAACCATCCTCCTCCATCTCTAAAAAATGATAACTATTTACCAAGGCAAGCTGTGGATTTTAGAAAACAAAAATCAAATAAAAATCTCACAAAAATAGCAAGTTTCCTTTGACAATCAAATCAAGGATACGCATGTGCTCCAAGAGAATCTTTTTCTATCTTTTAAATTATCTTTTTGGTATTTAACCATTATCACATTTCGTTTTAACATTTTATTTTTTAATGTAATATTTTCCCATGTTTCTAATTTATTATAATCCCATCATTAATAATAAATATATTTATATTTAGTTATAAAAGTACTTTTTAACTTAATAATTTAATTTAATAAATTAACCCAGAACAAAATTTAACAAACAACTTAAAAACCAAATAATCCAAAACAACATTTATCATACATCATAACAGGGTGAATCATGGAGGGGCACTACACTAAATTAGAAAGAAATTTAATTTATAACATGACAAATGTCTATATATATAATAAATTAAATAAATAAAATAATATATCTTGTTATACATTTATGAAATTACATTCTATAACATAACAATTTACATATAACTTACTTATCCCTCTCGAATGATGCATCAATTTTTTTTGGCATCTTATCCGGGCCATTAATTTTAATCTTTTGCCTTCCATGAAATGTTCTTTCCTCAGATAAGCCTGTCACCAAGTTTGTTTGCAACGGATGATGTTGATGAGATTTAAGCATGATGTTTTTAATCATCTTTGAATTCTTGGCTATTAGTTTATTTCAAGCAGAATACTTTTTACATGAAAATGTTGAAACTATGTTAAAAGTTGTTTTATTTAAGATATGAGTTATGTAAATTTCGATGTAATTTTCTGTAAATTAGGATATCAATATGTGATTTGGGTACGAAGTAAAGTCTAATAATTTATTTTGAAAATGATATGTACTAAGTATTTTCATGTTTTATTATAATGTTCAAAAGTGGATCAGCTAATCAGATATATAAACATGTTTTTTGTTCATTGCTATCATTTTTTTTGGTATGTCAAGTCTTTTCAAGTGTGGTTCAGTTGGTTTGTCATATAAACACATTTTGTTCTTTGCTCTCATTTTTCTCATATGCATTGTCTATGGACATAATAATTTATACATAATTAACTATTGACATAACCTTTGCACCTCCTTTTGATGTTATAATAATGCTAAGTGGAGACCAGCTGGAAAGTCATATAAACATGTTTTGTTCATTGTTATCGTTTTTGTCTTTACAAGTGTCAACCAGTTGATCGTTCGAATAAACATATCTTTTCTTATGCTCTCCTTTTTCTTGTATGCATTGTCTATAGACATAATAATTTACATAAAATTGACTATTGACATAACATTTGCACCTTCTTTCGGTGCAAGTGCTGGTACGTATCTCCATCTTTTATACTAATGCTAAGTGGGGACAAGCTGGCCAGTCATATAGGTAAACATGTTTTTTTCATTACTATCATTTTTGTCTTTACAAGTGCCAACCAGCTCATCATTCGAATAAACATATTCTTTTTAATGCTCTCCTTTATCTTTAGACATAATAATTTACATTTAATTAACTATTGACATATCCTTTCCACCACCTTTTGGACGTATCTCCATCTCCATGTGGGAACGAATTGACTAATCATATAAGTAACATGTTTTGTTCTTTTCTCTCAATTTTCCTCGCGTACGAATATTCTTTTAGTGCTGTGAAAAAGAATAAATTTAAATTTATTTACATAAATGCTATAAATATTTATAAATAAATAGCGTACAGCATGTCCCCCTCAGATGATGGCATCTTATCTGCGGCGTCGATTTTAAGCTTCTGTCTTTTCTGAAATGTTTGTTTTTCAGATAAGCCCGTCACCAGGTTTGTTTGCAACAGATGATGTTGATGAGATTTAAGTATTCATTTTTAACCATCTTTGAATAGTTGGCTATTACTTTATTTCAAGCAAAACACCTTTTAGACGAAAATGTTGAAATTCTCTTAAAAGTTGTTTTGCAGTGAATTTATATGTGGAATTTTATAAATTGGGATTTAATTATAGTTTTATTTAGATTTGAAAATTTAAGATATGAATTATGTAATTTTAGATGTAATTTTTTGTAAATTAGGGTATCAATATGAGATTTGGGTATGCATCTCATAAATAGGTTTGCCTCATTTGAAAATATATTTAATAACTAAAGTTTTAAAGATTAAAAATATAAAATATAATCAATATTTATTAGTTCTTTTAATCAGTGTTATCAATTCTAATTTTGAATATATAGTAAAAATAAGAATTATAATCACAAATTAACAATTATTTATTTATATCACAATTTTTTGTGTTAAAAATTCACATCAAGAAATTACAGTAATGATGACATTAATTCAAAATGAAGAAATACAAAGAAAATTAAATTATTAAAATGGTTTTTTTGATGCCTCAAGTCTTTTGTTGCACGTTCCTTTTCTTATTCTTTCAAATTGAAGGGGTTTACTTCTATACCATCACTAGGTATGCCTTTTAGCTCATATGTGGAGTTTCAAAGGAGCCTTTTTTTTCTCGTTATTCATAATAGCATGCTTGATAGGGCCTATACCATGTTGAAGGACTACTTGGTCAAAAATCTCTATGGTTCTAGACCCAACATTCATTGTTTTCAAGTTTGGGATCAATAAACATGGAGGTTTTATGGAAAGATATCATCTAAGCACCTTTTCGTTTCTTCTTCATCACCTAATATATTCTTCAGGCTTGTGATTAGATTATTTTACATCGATAATGGTTCTTTTGTCATCTTGGGTTATGTCTCAAATGGTGGTTTTTGGGCTTCAAACTAGGGAACAATTTTAACAAGTATATTTTGTTTGGGTAAGGCTTTTTGGACTACCCTTGGAGATTTGGAAGAGAAAGTGCTAGTGGATATTTCTAGCTCAGTAGGAAATCTTATATATATATATATATTGATTCAATGAAAAAATACAAAAAGAACCTTCTATTTTCTAGACTTTGTGTCAACATGTAGTGTGGTACAACAATTCCTTCTTCAACTACTATATCTTCCACACTTTGTACATGGGTGTATTAGTTTACCTATGATTATTCCTCCATGGTGTGCATAAGATGCAATGCAATAGGTCATGCTATTATGAGTTACACATATAATCAAAAGTATCAAATTATTAGAAGGGTGAAAGACCATGAACCACCTTCCGAAACTCAATTTAGATGATGTGATGTATAGGAAATGCCTCATGGAGGTTGTTGCTCTTCTTGACACTTATCAAGTGATTGATCAAAAGGATGATATAATATGTCTTATTTTGGGTGGGTCTTCAGATGTTGTGGGTTCATAGACCTCTTTCTCAACACCCCCCATTTTTTTTTGGCGTCTATATCTAGAAAGGTGACATTTGAGTCTAAAACTCATCAAATATTTTAAAATTCATTATGCATTGAGTGAGGTAGGCTAGTGGATACCCTATTCGGCTAGTGCTTTACAATTTGTTGTTTAGCGATTTTGGCTTCACTATTTGGATTGATGTTAGTTTGTTACCTTAGTGATAGTTGTTTCTTATTTTCTCACTGTTACATGGTTTTTGATTTATCCACCATATTTTTTGTATTTTGTTTGATGGCTCCAATTATAACCACTTACTCATTAATTAAAAAATCACTACATACATATCTAGGATAAAATTAGCTCTTAAATTAACAAATTGAAATATTAGCTCTACATAGTACAAGTGACTATATAGTGGTTCCCATCC
>VDFB02107016.1:29168-152510 GCA_007258455.2 Sequoia sempervirens
AATGAAATAGTAGGGTTTGCTAAAAAATCAAATTAAAATGTTAGTAACAAAATTGGTATATTTTTTCATGTTGCTGCCGCATAAAGAAATTTTTATTTGACTTGTAAAAATAAAAATTGTTTTGTCAAATGCACATGATTTATTTAATAATAAATGGAAATAAACTTTTTTAATATTTTAATAATAGATGACACAATATTTTGATGCTAATACCTGAAGAAAGACATGGTTTTAGCTTTGTAATCTATTGAATTCGCCATAAATGGAAAAACAAGAATTAGTTTATGCCATATTTTATTTTTATTTTGCAAGAAATTTGTAATTTGTTAATTATGCAATATCATATATTCAATTATGTCTTCTATACACATCCAAAATGTAAATAACGTGGCTTTAAATTTAGTTAAACATGAGATGCATATGGCTCATTTTTTTTTCTAATTACACACAAACACACATGTACTAACTAAAGTAATATCTAATTTGTTGAATTTCAAATTAATTTTTTAAATTAGGTCAAATTATATAAATCAACCCTTACAAGATTTACCTAGGATTTTTACCATGAATTTTCACCATGCTCTAAGTGGCCCATTCATACTTTCACATAGTTGTAAATGTTTCTAAAATGAAGAAATATGTAAGGTGTGATTGGAAATATATGTTGCACCTATCTTTCTTATAATTTAATATGGAAAAGAGATATCCAAAAGGTAGGATTGAATTTCAAACTTTAGGTGATTCAACCCTATTAGAGGATCTATTGTTTCCTTTATGACAAATATGACTAAAATGCACTTTGGTGAGATAAAAAAAATGCTTAATGAACTCAATTATGTGATGTAAAACTTGAAATGACGATTTAAATGATAAAACAAATAGAAACTACAACTTTCAAGAAAATCTAAGAAGGGTAAATTAATGTGCACCTCTCACCAAAAGTGGTTGTTGAGTGTCCTGCCAAGACATATTCGCCCTAGGGTGAGCGGGTCTTTGTACAGGGATTCAAAATCTAATTTCACATTCCTCTGACCCCATATCTGTACTCTTGATTCCTTTGGATTCCACTATTGAAAAGTCAGAAATAAAATCTAAAAGATATTTTTTGTGGCTTGAAATCTTTAATGACAACTTTGCAAAATTGCACTTTTGATCCAATTCAATCCTTGTTCACCTACAAATCTACACACACAAAGAGAGAGAAAATGTTTATTTTTGGGTGAATAGAGGTTTGCCTTGGTCAAACTTTAGTTTGGTAATTAAACCTTGATAATGAAAGATAATGACAAATGGCAAGGATTGATGAATGAACAATGCTATGTCACAACTCACCAAACCCTTAATGGCTACCCTTCGAGGACTGAAATCTAGCACATATATATATAAGGAGCTTGATTTTTCTTTAGTTGTCCTGAATGATTGTTTGACTTGATGCTTTAATGCTTTCTTAAATGGTTGAAACCTACATCACAATGTTAACTCCAAACATAACTTTGACATTATGATATGATCTTGATTGCTACTGTAGATGACTGATAAATCTACTCTTTAATGCTCTTGACAATAATATTTTCTCTTAGGATTGATCTCTTGATTATGCACATTATTTCTTCTCTTTAGGTTTGAATTGATAAAATAACTATGTATTTATAGGTGTTTACCTAATTTCACAAAAAATAGATTCCATAAGTTGACATTTGAAACTTAAATTTGAATTATTAAAATTTTGCCAAAAACATATTAAAAATTATGTCTTCACACTTAAGGAGGACCCATTCACCCTTGGGCGAATGGGTCCTCACACCTAAATCTAGGACACACAATTTCTAAGGTGTTTACAATAATGTTAGCATTTTTTAATCTTAGTTTCCCTTTCCAAAAATTGGAATAATAAGGCTTAGAAATGCATAATTTAGGCAATTAGAAGCTTAATTAAGTCCAATTTATTAAGGGGATGCAAACATAGTGTGAAAATGTAAAGGAGTACATTTTCCTACACTACATTTAGCCCCCACTTTACTGAGAGTATGAGCCTAATGCTCAAACTCATGCTAAAGCAGAAAAATAAATCAAGAGAGGTCTAATTGTACAATTGTTGGAAACATGAGATAACAAGGATCAAGGAGGATGATCAAGTGCCTAGTATCAAATATCCCATGGAAAACCAAAAAATTTTCAAAGACACATATGTATGAATGTAGCATTACCACAAGATACACCATCATATAATATCAAAATTAATGGAAGAAAAGATGAACTAGGAAGTTGTGTTATGCTGAGTTCATCAAACACACTCTCATGGCACCAAAAGAAAGCAAGTTGTGTTATAAAATGTGGCCATGAATACACGCTTATGATTTTAGTCTGATATGCACTCAATGAGCCCAAACAAGTGAGAAGCACACAAGGTCTAGTGCAATCTAATATACACTAGGTGTGTACCCAAAAAAAAAAAAGTAGTGATGGGAAAGTCATGCTAGGTCTACATGATCCCATACATCAACCATACTAAAATTTATACTCCCTAATAAATTTGATAAGGCACCGCATACAACAATCACAAGGCTAGAAAGCTAAGTTATGCTAGAGACTCATGAAATAAAGGCACCATCAAGCAAGTTGTGTTATGCTTGGTGGCCAACAATTTTTGTTTAAGATAGTCAAAGGTGTTTTACTTAGCTCATGAAAGGTCTCATTTTAGGGAACATCAAGCTTGATAGCACCATAAAGAGAGAACTAGTTGAGAGATAAAAGATTCACATATTAGGGAATGCAAGCTATAGCATTACTAATAAGAGTAATTTCGTATGCCAAGAAATGTCACGCTAAAGGACATCAATCCCAATGTAACCAACAAGAAGAAACATCACATGGAATAAGAAGACCACACTTTGAACAAGCAGGAGGCATAATTCCCCCCACTTTAAAGAAACTACTAAACACCATGCTATGAGAAATTACTTTAAAGTAGAATACAATAAAATCCAATAGATAAAAGAGACATCAAAGCTTATTTAGAAAGCCTCAGGCCAAACATATGATTCCAAATAAAGCTATATCATGAAAATGGTGTTTCCCCCATATGCAATCCTAATATAACACATGTAAGGGATCCATGGATTTGGGGTAAACATATTTCTTTGTTTTAGTTATATAATCAAGCTCAAAATTGTCATCATTCCCCAAAAAACTTAGGAAAAAATGAGCACAAAGGAAGAATGACACATAGAGAGTGAAAGAAAAGGAGAATAATTTTGGGTCAACATGGAAGAGACCTAAATGTCTTAATTATTTGCATCATCCCTAAAAAAAAACACAAGACAAAAGAAAACATGGTTATGATAGATAGAAGAATGAAGATACAAATAGAAGAATGACACAAAAGATTCACTTCCTTTGTATCCTTGCACAAATGGAGTGATAAGGGTCATCCAAAGTAGGCTAACAAACATAAAGACATACCAAGCAACATAGTACAGGGGATCACATTATGCACATGCAATCACACAAAGAACATGAAAGGAAGACATAAAGCTAGTATGACACATATCAAATGACCTAAAGCAAGTCGTTCTCATCCTAATCTTGTTCATCATATGTGGAAGGTGGATGACTAGCCAAAGGGCCAATAATGAGTGCCATACTAGGTCAAGGTTATCCAACCCCTTTCCCCCAAATGTAGGACAAGGATGAGCTGAGGTAGGTGATGAGAATGCACTCCTTGCAATATAGAAATGATTTGCATGAAATGACATATATGTAATAGTGAGTGTGCTATGATTCACCAACTATCACATGGCAAGGAGAAAAGTGTGTGTATTCTAATTAAGTTGGATCATTAGAGTGTTCAAACTTTCTTAATAACTACTATAAACAACAATAATTTTTAGTGTGATGTCCAAATATTATATGGTATGCACAATATGGTCCATTTTATCACTTTGTTTCTTTGTTAATTGTTTAAGTTTAGGAGGTAACTCAATTAATCCCCAATGTAAAAGTGTATAGAAATCATGCTCAATCTTGGACAATTTTAATAAATCATGTAGACATTCAAGAGGATCATATATCTTGTGTTTTTTGGATTTGTAGCACTTATGCTCTTTTTTATTTGGTTGGACAATTGGTTGATGTAAAGGTGAAGGATCTAAGGCAGCCATATCCCCTTAACAATTCCTCAATTGGTCTTTTGAAACAATTTAATAAAAGAGGACACCTTTCCTAGTAGGAGAGGTAGTGGGAGGGAGATAATCAGGATTCTCATAATGGTTCACATTTTGATCTTCTAATTTTAATAATTAATTCATTACCTTATCTTTCATTGCTATTGATTTGATTAAGTATTGTTGATCTATGTAAGGGTTATTGATCTTGTTAAAAGTCTATATTTGTATATTGCTGAAGGGTTTAAATCTAAAGGGTTTAAGTTTTTATAGATACAAATTTACCCTCCTCTCAATACTCGAGTGTGTTTAAAATTTGTATTGGAGCCAAGTTCCTTTGAAGAAGTTTAACTTCTTGAGGAAAGGTCTAGGATGGTAGATGATGGATATTACAAGGGTCCTAGGTTTGATGGGACAAATTACACCTTCTAGAAAGTAAGAATGGAAGGCCATCTAAACTCTCTAGGGTTTGGTGTTTAGCAATCTATCAAGGATGGTTATATACTACTCCTGTAGCTCCTCCAAAAAATCCATATGAGATTAGGTTGTATGAGAAAAATTCCAAGGAAAATAATTCTACAATGTGTGGCTTAGCTGATTCAAAATTTTTGAAGCTAATGAGTTTTAGTTATACCAAGGATGTATGTGAAAAGCTAAGAGACATTTATGAAGGAGATAATAAAGTGAAGCAAGCCAAGATGTAAATATTCAAGAGTATATTTGAGACCCTAAGGATGATAGAGGATGAGGAAATTGCTAGTTATATGCTTTGGGTGTATGAAGTAGTTGAGTGAGTGTAGGATCATGGGTGTCCAAAAAGCAATGATATGATAAAAAATTGGCTAGCAACTTTTTTAATCTAAATTTAATGAAAAAAAAGGGTTTATTGGTAAAATTTTCATCTTTCCACCAATAAAAGATATGCCTTATTTTGAATTTAATAGATAATTATTATTAATTTTCTACATGCATTATGACTAAAGTCCTAATAGATAGGCAGATTGAAAAACTATAATTCTCAAACGATTTAACATTTTTCAAATCCAAAAGATGCAAATGCTTTCCATAATATAGGATAAAAAATTTGAATTTCATAAATTTTTGACCAAGTTATAGCGGTCAGAAAAAAAAGTTTTAATATTTTTAATAAGTTCTAATAAAATTATTATAACTAATTATTTAATAGCAAAATAAATTACAAAAATAAATGTGGCACATTCAGGCATGTTTCCTCTACTTATGTTGAAAGTTTCAAAAAAAATAATCTTGTAATTAGGTTGGCCAGAAATACACCTGCTTTTTATTTTTTCTTGAAAATTTAGTATTACTACATTGAAATTTCAAATTTTCACCAAACAGATTTACTTTTTTCCAACAAAAGGACTAGTATCTTAGAAACTATATTCAATTTGCTACAAATTTTTTTCTTGCATATTTTTAAAATTATGTTAATAGCCTATTGAATTTTTTATTTCAAATTTCCTAATTCTATTTTTATGAATTTTCATTACCAATTAAGTGCATAGTTTGGACCCCCATGATCCTGCACTGACCCAGTTACTAGCATTAGAGGTCTTGGTGGAGAAGTGAAAGATGATGAGATTGTGAAGAAATTTTTGAGATCTCTCCCTAAATATTATAGTCATAAGGTATCTACTATTGAGGAGTCTAAGGACTTGGATAAGTATTAAGTAGATGAAATGTTTGGTGCTCTCACAACCATTGAAATGAGAGTTTGACAAAAAATATTGAAAGAAGGAAGTTGCATTCAAAACCAGAAAAATATAGAATATGAAATTGTTGAACACAAAGAATACTGAGAGGGGGGTGAATCAATATTCTACTAAAAAATTTGATTGCTAACCATCTACTTATTAAAACATATCTACCTGCCACTGTAAGTAAGAACATGGACGGGAAGATAATATCACACAACTCATAGACACTAGGATTTTTACATGGAAAACCCAAAGTGGGAAAAACTATAGTGAGGATTAACTCACAATATAGTATAAATGGTTATAAAATATTATAGGACACACTGCCAGGACACACAGTCCTTGCAGAAAGGCTCACAACTAGAGTACAAAAAGATATGGGTTACCATTGGAATAAAAAAATATATGGCTCACTGCCAAGAATATGAAATGAATAGAATGCACCTTTTGAGTGTTGAGTACAGTTCCAATTAAGCTCTGGAAGATAGAAAATATTGCACCAGATTGTAGGTATACAACAACTATTAAGAACTCCCAATGACTTCAAACCATATCACTTTGTCACACATCTCACATCATCACTTCTTATCATATCTATCTCTATGTATCTACATGTACATCTATATGTATATATATGTTCAATACAAGGATGTTTCATTTATACATGGTTACATCTTCATACATCAGTTAGGTCGGCCTAATTGGATGTAAGCATACTTAACTGAAAATATCTTGGCTTCAAAACAAAAGCTTCTTTAGTGCTCTAAAAATTTATGCAAGACATGATTCAGGTCAGCTCAGACCTAAAAAGGAGTTGTTTAAACCTACATGAAGCATACACTACATGTTCAAGTCGGCCAAAGGAATATCATACCAAAACTTTAAGCCAAAATTTTTACATTTATAACATTCAACTCATTTGACCTAGATTGTTGAATTCTTGACCAAAGCTACATCTAAGAACCTTGAATAACATATCAAAATCATATGAGTTGATATTCTACTTAGAATTATTCCCAACCAAATTATCAAATCAATGTAGCACAAACATAGTTTACTAGATGGGTAGATAATCAGTCACCAAACAATGTTGGCATCAACGACAACAAATCAAAGGCATCCTTCTTCATTCTTCCAAAAATCTCCCCCTTTTTCATTGGTGGCAACATGTACCAAAAATGAAGCTTACTTCTACAAAAAATTTATGCAACATCAATTCTTTCAAAGTTCCACCTTTCAAATATACAAAAACACAAAACTATTTTTAAAACCAAAAAATTATTTACATTGAACCTTCTTTCACATATAAGCTTCTCCCCCTTTGACATCAAGGACAAAGGGAAAGGAAAAATTAAACAGAAAATTTTAATCAAGAGGTAGGGGCACCTTGTAATTCCTTGAGAATTTCTTCCCACGATGATTTTCCATCATCCGAAATCCCTTTTTCTCTAGTAAGAGATTTATGTAATGATTATAGTTCCACTAAACATTCTTCTCCTTCTTCCGGAGTGGATGGAATGATGTTCATCTTCTCCATTTTTTCTGCATCTACCAAGGCACTTGATATGGACGTATGTCTAGACATTACTAGATCTCCAAGCTGTCCAAAATGACTTATTGCATCTTCTTTTTCCCTCTCTAGAATGAAAAACTTGTTCATAAGGTTTGCAATAGAATTCCAACCAATGTAATTTCTATCATCTACAACCTTGTATTCTCTAGAGACATCAACAAGTTGAGACTCTATTGATTCCATTAAGTCCTTAATGCCTTGGGTGGCATTAGGCCACCACATGTTGTAAAAAAATGATATCTAAGCTTCCTCATCACAATCCTTCACCTCTTTCAAAAATTGCAATAATTTTTCATGCACAATTGCACAATTATCTTATAGAATTAGTAACATTTTCTCTAGAAGACTTGACTACCTTTTTCACAGTTTGTACCTTAATATTAGAGGTGTATTCCTTGAAAAAATCAACTATGAACTTTAAGTTCTCAATCGGTGCTAAATAATCATCAATGGTGATATCGTGGGATGTCTCTTGTAAAGCTCTAATAGCTTCATTTATCAATTAATTTTCTTTCTGATAAGTTTTAGCAAATTCCTATGTAATAGAGTTGAGAAAAGTACCACACATCTTTAGTCTCTCACTTGGTGCAATCTTAGTCAAATCTACATAGCCCGGATGTGATGGAATCTTATTTAAGGTCACAACCTAGGTTGAAGTTAGGTTTTCCTTGTTATTAGACCTTTGAGAGTGCTTCCAAATGATTCTCTAGTGTGATTTGATAGCTTAGCAGCCTTGGGGTTTTCTTCTTCACTTCTTTCAACTTGAATTTCTTTCTTGTCTTCCTCTTCCTTCTTTTCTTCTTCTTTTTCCTCTTCTTTTTCTTCTTTTCATTGCTCTTTTTATCCTTGCTTCCTTCATCTTCATCTTTATCTTTCTCATGATTGTTTCAGGTAGATTCATGATGTTCTTCTAGTTCATTACCAGTATAATCTTTATGTTGATCTTCAATTTATTTTATGGTTGTCTCCTTTATATCATTTGCAGGGGTAGGTGTCTTTGAAACATCATGTATTTCACCAAAAATTTCCAAAATTGGGTGATCCATTACCTTTGTGATATTAGCGTGCTCCTGTGCCTAAGTTTTATGGGATGAAGAACTAATTCTTATACCATTATTCTTTTCCATTTTTTTTTATTATGTCTAGAGTTTCTTGTCTTACCTTTTCTATACTATCTTTCTCCTTAGTCATAAGCATATTGACTCTCTATTTGACTCTAAATAATGTAGAACATTATTTTTAAAAATTAGCAGGATCTTCCTTAGATAAGGAGGATCCATAAAAATTCAAGGAATTGGTTTTCATCTTGTCATCAACATTTATAGCTTCATGCCTTCTTTGTACTAACTCTTTCCAAACATTGTTAGTCACTTTGTTCCATATAGTTTCCATACTCACATTGAAAATATCTATATACTTAATGAAATCATTAATAATGGTTTCGTTATCTTCATTATTGACTTCATCAAAAAACTTAGCAGTCAAAAAAATATTTTCAAAGTCTATCATTTTATTCATT
Source organism: Sequoia sempervirens (assembly GCA_007258455.2). Taxonomy (NCBI): domain Eukaryota; kingdom Viridiplantae; phylum Streptophyta; class Pinopsida; order Cupressales; family Cupressaceae; genus Sequoia; species Sequoia sempervirens. The sequence goes on from VDFB02107016.1 coordinate 38,142, forward strand.
AAGGCTTCCATATTTAGAGATGGTTGATCACTTATCAGAGGAGAGCCAATAATTTCCTCCTTGGGATTTGATGTGCCTTCTTCATTCTTCTTCTCATGCACATGAATTTTGAAATTATTCTCTTCTTCCTCTATCTCTTCATCTATTGAGATATTGACTTTGGCTTCTACTTCTCACTGCTACTAGAAGTAATACACCTTTTATTCCTTTTCAATTCTTTCTCTTCTTGCAAGACAAGATCTATTTCTTCTTGTACAACATCATTTAGGTTTCTTTTCGTGTTTTCCTTTTTCTTTAATCTTCTTCTTCTAGGAGTAATAGATGGTGAAAAATGGGGTATGTTCTTTCTTTTAGAATCATGGATACTAGGAATGGTGGAGGTAGTTAAATGGATTGATGCAAGAGTATTGTGTTCTTTCTTCTTTCATTTCTCTATTACAAAAACACTAGAAGTAGGTGCAATAGCAAGATATATTCTTCCTGATTTCCTAGGTATATAGGATTGTTCAACTGATCTAGTCTTCCTCTCATCAAGAGCTTCCTTTAATAGATCAATATCATCCTTAGAGAATGAATTCCCTTGGAATAATGTGTCAACTTTCTTTCTTGTCATTTTTTCTCTTTGGGATGCAAAAGTTTCTAAGTGCACTTCACTAGATTTTTATTCATATGTTCCATGTCGGGGTAGAAAGGGATCCCTTGGACTACTTAACAACATTTTAATGAACCTATCAACAATTTTTTCATCAATCTCATATCCTAGAGGTTCTATATAGAGAGTTGTAGGTTCAACTTCTTCCATGATGCATTCATCAATGGTTACAAGAAAAGTTATCTCCTTTGCATACTTCTTCACTAGGCTTTTGTGAAACCTATCTCTTTCATGCATATGATTCTAGAAAACTACAAAGAATGTAGTCAAAGAATTATTTTGTGCTCTGAAATCTCTAAGAATATGCAAGTTTTCAATGATTTGATGTGCAACCATCATTTTTCCCTCCCATATAATGTTTTTCCTTCCCGATAACTCCCTTAAAAATTAGAACAATAGACAAACTACAAATGTACCAAACTTGAAAGAGTGTTTCTTTGACTTAATCAAGATCATATTATCCATAAGTTGTTGTCAAAGAAACTCACATAGATCATAATCTCTCCCATTCACTACCATTTCATATGTAGTATGAATTTTTGTAGTAGAAACATAATTCCCTCGGTTGGTAAAGTATATTTTCTGTCCAATCATAATAACAACATATCTCATGACTGCGTTTGTGATGGGTTTAGTAGCCAAATCTCTCTTGTCATATGTGGCTCTAGTTAGCTTCATGACTACATCATTTTTCATAGCTTTTAGCACTAGTAAGGGTCCAATTGCACATAGACCAGTTAAGGCTTGGATTACTTTCTTAGTGATTAACCCAGCCATGCTTGTCCACACAAACTTATCATGTATCCTACTAAGTTCCATCCTAACAAATTTAGAATCCATCTCATTTGAAAAGTTAGGGAACTAGTTCTAAACATCGATCTTCTTCCACACTAGTTTTTCATATTCAAGTTTTACAGAGTGATTATCTCCTATCAATTCATCCATCCATAGATCTCTAAGTTCTTGGTGGTTAAATTATTCTAACTTTCCATGAATGTAAGTTCTAGTGTCTTTAGTGGGTAGGACATTACTCAAAATCTATGAGAATGTACCCACAAGATCCATTTGATAGACTTTCTAGGAATACTATTTGAATTTAGGTCAGGGTCTCTCAAACAATTCGACAATAGTGGGAGTGGCCATTATTTCCCTAAAACTACTTGTATATTCTTATGAAAATTTGTTTCAACTAAAACCCACAAAGTACAGATAATAGTAAATACCTTTTCAAGCTTTGTTGAAAACTAGGGTTTGATGCCAACTTCTTTGAATTGCTTTTAGATCACTTCAACTCACTCTGATTCTTCCCAATTGTGCAAATGTGATTTAACTCGACTTCGTTTCTCATTTTATGTCTTATGAATTTTTCCCTAATTTTGTATTAAATGCATTCCAACTTCAAAAGGTGATAAACACTTTGTAAAATACACTGTAAACCCTAAACTACTCCGTAATTCTCTAGTTTTACATATTTTCTGCCAAAAAATTCTTCAACATCTTTAGAATGACACCTTACATCATATATCCTCATTTCACTACTTGACACCTCTTATATCGAGGGTTTGTTAGATTTCCTTGTCACTACTCCCCCTAAAAACATTGTTGGGTTTAGTTTTTAGAAGAAGTATTTATACTAGATGTAGGTATAGATGCATTTGATTCATGCTTATTCTTAGGCTCTTCCTTTTTCTTCCAAATTTTCTCCATTTCCTTTTTAACCTCAATAGGATCAATTTATTCATAGTTTTATTCCTTTATTCCAGATTATCTTTCTTCTCATTTTTTCTTCTATAAAAATTTTGAAATGTGTCTCAGTTTATTACAGGTGTGACACACAACTTGTTTCTGACCAAATTAATTTTCATTTAACCTTGATCTACACTGAATAGCTTTAAGTATAAAGATATTGCATGTATAACAATGACCTTGAAAATACTGAATCCTTCTACCAATATTAAATCTATTCATCATTATTTGACTTCTACACTCAGTAGCTCTATGTCCAAACTTATTGCAAGCAAAGAATTTTCCAGCAAAGAATCCAACATTTTGATTCATTTTACTTCTACATTTGGTTTCCCTATGACTAAATTTATTGCATGAAAAATAAATTCCATTAAAGGATAGGTGCCTTTGAGCATTAGGTTGTCTGATAGAAATCCTTTTGGTATTGCTTCTATGGCTCTTGATCTACATTTCACTGCTTTGAGTCTTCCTTTGATTCTCCACTATGTTAGGATTCTTATTTTCCTTTGAGCTTTGTCATTCTTCAAGTCCCAAACCACTTTTATCCTTAGAGGTTTTTTGAAAACAAATTAATCTATCAAGAATTGTTGTGCTTACTTTGAATTTATCCTCATGAAATTTTTCCTTTACTAAGTTAGATTTTAGTGTTACCACTTCTTGTTTAAGCTTTGTGCATTCATCAATTTTTCTTTGGATTTCAAATATCTGATATTATTCAATTCTTTTCTTTTCTTCCACTTGTAGCTTTAGTCTGGTGATTTCCTCATTTGCCTTTTCCAACTAATTACTGACTTCTCTATTCCTTTCTTTGAATTTCTTGATTTGTTCTCTTAATTTTCTAATACATTCATTTGATTCATTTAAGTTTTCCTTCAGAGATTCCTTCACTTTTCACTTTTATCCAGATCTTCAAGAGCAGCCTCAAGTTCCTCAGATGTTGAAATCTCTCACATAGGAACATGATACTTTTTGTCAGCCATGTGTTCAAACTTCAAGATCTTCCTTAAGTTGTTAAGCTTTGATACCAATTGTTGAACACACAAAATATTGAGAGGGGGGTGAATCAGTATTCCACTAAAGCATTTGATTATTAACCATCCAATTATTAAAACATATATAGTTGCCACTATAAGTAAAAAAATGGAAGGGAAAATAACATCACACAACTCATAGGCACCAAGATTTTTATGTGGAAAACCAAAAGTGGGAAAAACCATAGTGAGGATTAACTCACAATACATTATAACCGGTCATAAAATATTATAGGACACACTGTTAGGACACACTATCCTTTAGAGGCTCACAACCAAAGTATAAAAATACATGATTTATCACCATAATACTAAAAGATATGGCTCACTATCAAGAATATGAACTAAATGGAATGCACCTTCTAAGTACTGAGTACAATTCCAATTAAGCTCTAGAAAATAGAAAATCCTACACCAGATTGTAGGTATACAACAACTATTAACAACTACCAATGACTTCACACCATATCACTTTTTCACACATCTCACATCATCACTTCTTATCATTTATATCTCTATGTATATGCATGTACATCTATATGTATATATCTTTTCAATACAAGGATATTTCATATATACGTGGTTACATCTTCATACATCAATTAGGTCAGACTAATTAGATTTAAGCATACTTAACTCAAAATATTTTGTCGAATTCAAAATAAAATCTTCTTTGGTGCTCTAAAAAAATATGAAAGACATTATTTAGGTCAGCCTGAACTGAAAAAGGAACTCTTTAAACATCCATGAAGCATGACCACATGCTCATGTCGACCAAAGGAAGATCATACCAAAACTATAAGGAAAACTTCTAACATTTATAACTTTCAACTCATTTGACCTAGATTGTTGAATTATTGACCAAAGCTACATCTAAGACCCTTGAATAATATATCAAAATCAGATGATCCGATATTCTACTCAAAATGATTCTGGACCAAATTACCAGATCAATGTAGCACAAACACAATTTACCAGATGGATAGATAATCAATCACCAAACAATGTTGGCATCAATGAAAACAAACCAGGGGTATCCTTCTTCATTCTTCCAATAGAAATAACAAATTATAATGATGAATTTGATGAGTTAGAAGAAAAATTTGTGATAATAGTGAAGAAAGGCACAAGAAAATTCAAAGGTAAGTTTCCTTTCAAGTGCTTCAATTGTGGGATAATTAGTGGTCATTTTTCCTGTTAATTTATTTTTAAAGAATCAGAAGATAACAAAAGAGAAAAGTTTAAAAGAGGTCTTTATTTCAATGAGACTATTTTTTCTTCAAAATATGAAGATAATGATTCAAATGATGAAACCCTATTCATGGATGTGAAATACAAAATGGGGATATTGAAAAATATAAGAAGCCTAGTACTTTGTAGGCTAATAGAAATAATGAAAGATCAATGGATGTGTGGACTGACTTTCATGAAAAGGAAGAAGCAAATTATTGGGTGATTGATAGTTGTTGCTCTAACCAAATGAATGGTGATAAGGGAAGGTTCATCAGTCTTAAGAATTTAATGTTGGAGATGTTAAGTTTGGTGGTGATGAGTCAACATAAATTTTTAGAAAGGGTGTTGTATCCATTGATGTAAAGAACAAGACTAGGGATGTACACTATGTCAAATTTTTGAAACATAATCTACTTAGAAAATCAAATATGCTACAAAGGATATAACCTTAAATTTCATGCAAAATTTTATGAGATCATAAAGGCAGAGTCCAAAAGATTAGTTACAAATGGCACTAGGACAAATGGAAATTTCTATCATCTAAAGGAGGAAAATGAAAGAATCTATTTATTGGCTCAATTTGGTGAGTGTTGCTTGTGTCACAAGAGAATGGGACACATCAACTTTGAAAATATGGTAAAGATCAATTCTACTTATGCAGTGAGGGCTATGTCTAGGATAAATAGGTCTATAAACACATTATGCAAGGATTGTCAAATGAGAAATCAAACAAAGAAAATTATCAAGAGCAAGGAGTGTTATGTTGCAATACCATAGGTGTTGATTCACACTAACCTATGGAGACCTACAAGAATAAAGAGTCAACAAGGTGAAAAGTATTTCATGCTGGTTATTAATGACTACTCTAGAATGACTTGGGTTACATTTTTAAGAGAAAAATCATAAACATTTGATAAGTTTAGTTATTTAAAAGAAAATATTGAGAATGAAATGGATGTTAGGATCAAATACTTAAGATCAGATAGAGGGGGAAAATTTACTTTAAATGAATTTGAATTTTTTTGTGAATATCATGGTATTAGGAGACATATGTTTACTCCTAGGATCCCTAAATCGGATGGGGTAGTGGAGAGGAAGAATAGGATTATGCAAGAGATAGCTAGGGAAATGATGAAAGATTTATATTTCCCTAATATGTACTGGAAGGAAGTAGTTCACACTGTTGTCTACTTGCTTAACATAGTATAGTTGAGGATCAATAGCATTAAGACCCCTTTATGAACTATGATATGGAAGGCCTCCCATGGTTAAATACTCCAAGATCTTTGGCAACAAATGCTTCATCAAGAGAGATGAAGAAGACCTTGGAAATTTTGATTCAAGGTGTGATAAAGGGATCTTCCTTGGTCACTCAACTAGAAGCAAGGCTTATAGATGATACAAAAAAAGATTGGGAAAGATGATTGAAAGCACAAATTTTAAAGTAGATGAAGATTTGTGTTAGATCTTACAAGAAACAAAGGTTTTCATATTTGATATACCTCCTTGCATTGAAGAAGAGGAAGAAGAAGAAGAGAAAGAAGAGAAGAAATAAGAATCAAAAAAGATTCCTAAGAATCTAGGAAAGTATGTGTTGAAGAACCATTGAGTAGATTAGATCATTAGAGATAATAATGAATGTGTTTTGACCAAGAGAAGGCTTGAAAAAGTAAGTGAGAAGTGAATTTTTCTTTATTTTCAAAGGTAGAGCCCAAGAAATTTGTTTATGCTAGGAAAGATGAAGGTTGGATGAAGGAAATCAAAGAGGAATTGAATCAGATAGAAAAGAATCTAACATGGGATTTTGTTCCCACACCAGCTGATAAGATTGTTATAGGAACAAAGTGGGTGTTCCAAAGCAAGCTAAATGAAGATAGTTAAGTTGTAAGGAACAAAGCTAGATTGGTATGTAAGGTTTATTTACAAGTTTAAGGTATTTATTTTGAGGAGAATTTTTCTCCAGTAGCAAGAATGAAGGTAAGAAGGATATTTCTTTCCTTTGCTGCTCACAAGAATTTCAAAGTCTATCAAATGGATGTCAAGTCATATTTCTTGAATGGTGATTTAGAGGAAGAGGTATATATTGTGCATCTAGATGGTTTCTAACTATAAAAAGACTAGGATATGGTACATACAGACTTAAGAAAGCTTTGTATGGATTCAAGCAAGCTCCTAGATCTTGGTATGATTGGTTGGATAAGTATTTACTTCAGCAAGGATTCAATATTAAAGGTACTATGGATAGTAATATTTAAATTAAGGCAAAGGAAGACAAGATTTTGATAGTTTTTATATATGTTGATAAAATCATATTTGGTGGAGATGATAAAATGTGCAAGTTTGTAGAATAGATGCAAATAGAGTTTGAGATGTCTATGATTGGTGGGTTGTCTTTCTTCCCTGGGCTTCAAATAATTTAACTAGATGGTGGTATCTTTATTTCTCATGCTAAGTAAATAGAGAGATGCTGAAGAATTTTGTCATGTAGGATTCCAAACCTATAATTACTACTATGGTCACCTGTTGTCACTTTAGAAAGACTGATGAGTCACTTGAGGTTGATTAGACTATTTATAGGTCTATGATTGGAGGTTTATTGTACTTGACTACTTATAGACCTGATAATATGCATGTAGTATGTTTGGTTGATAGATATCAAGCTAATCATAAGAAAGCTCATGAGAAAATAGTAAAAAAAATATTTAGTTATTTGAAGGGAACTCTAGATTATGGTTTGTGTTATAAGAAGGATGATGAATTTTATTTGAGTTCTTATACTAATGTTGATTGGGTAGGATGTGTGGATGATCAGAGAAGAACCAATGGAATTGCATTTTTCTTAGGAGATAGATTGGTTTCTTGGTTCAATAAGAAGGATGACTCAGTGTCCTTGTCCATATCAAAACTGGCTATATTTTTGCAGCATCTTGTTGCACCCAAGTGCTTTGAATGAAGAAAACATTGAAGGATATAAAGGTGGTTTAAGATGAATCAATTTCCATATTATGTGATAATAGGTTAGTGTAATTAAAATTTCCAAGAATTTGATGATGCATTCAAGGACCAAACATATTTCTATCCGATATCACTTTCTAAGGGAAAAGGCTACAAAACAAGAAGTTAGATTGGATTATGTTCCTACTAAGGATCAAATTGTAGATATCTTCACTAAGGTGCTTTCAAAGGATACTTTTGAGTATCTCCAATAGAATTTAAGGGTTACTGCCCCTCCTTTTTCTAACTAGATGCATAGATGGTGCATCTATCCATGGGAAAAACCTATGCAATATCTTTTTCTCTTTCATTAATGTGTGCTACCTCTCAATGGAGAGCATGTAGTTGGTTGGTTGTTGCTGATATGGGAGTAGGTGCATATGCTAGGGGAGAACGTGTTGTTTTTCCAAATGAATATCCTATCCCTTCATACTTACTATCAAAGGGGGAGAATGTGTAGGTGTGTGTTGCCACGAATGCCAAATGGGGAGATTGTTACGCATATTTTTGGCATTGTTTGTCATCAATGTAAACACTTTTTTTGGGAGATTATTGCACATATGTTTGGAATTTTTTTATGTGATGTACACTTAGTTTGGGATGTCATTAATGTATGATGTTATATTTAATAGTGATGTTGTTGGTTTTCAAGGTTGGATGTTACACCTTGTTTTATGAAAATTAAATTTGTATTGAGTATGGTTGTTATTAGTAGAGATGATATCATGATGTCATATTAAGATGAGATTAGAAGAATTAAGATGAGGATTGGAAGTAATGATAAAGTTGGAGAGACTTTTTTGATGGTCTCTAGTATGTTGTATGCTCTCTCCTCTTATTCTTGAGGAAGTATGTGCTGCTACAAGGATGTTCTGGTCTCTGCATATTGATGAAAGTTTCTACTACAAGAAGTTTCTTTGAAGATTGTTTAGGTGAATGCTTTGAATTCCTCCTCTTTTGGAGATATTGTCTTGCAATTTGGGATTAAATTTTTATTCTTTGTGGATGTTGCACTCCTATCATTTTAGGTCACCAGTGTCATCGAGAAGCTTTTTGGTAATTACAGTGGTTTGACAGTTTTGTTGCTTGTTAGGACTAGTTTGGAAATTGCTCCAAATTTCTCTACATTGATGTTTCTACTCTTTATTTTGGCGACTATTCTCTTAGTGTTTGTGTAGTGTCTCATTTCAGATTTCATGTGATGGTATTGACTACAAGTTGTTCTATTAATTTTCTATCTCATGGTTGTGTCTCATGGGCTTTTGAGTTGAAGTGTTTTATTTTTTTTTCATTTGTGGTTGTTTTTTGTGGCACGAATATGTGGAAGAAGCATATGGAAGTATTTTTGGATATAATGGAAGATCTCTTTGTGGTCCACATATCAGTATTTGATATCTTTGGTGTTGCATTATGTTTTGAGATTTTTTTTGGGAAATTTGGGAATGTCTAGCCAATAGGGCTTGTTCTCTTTCTTGTTTTATGTGCTTGGGGGTCTACACCAACATTTTAGGTTGTGTTAAGATGTGCTTGGTTGTGACCTATCTTGGTGAGAACTGCATTGAGTAGATTCAATTGAAAGTGTGTTTTTGGGATGACTAGTAATGTTCTACATGTTTCATCTTCAAGTTTCCTTGTTTCCAACTTGGGTTTTTGTGTGCTAGTGTGTGTTTTGTTTGGGATCACATTGGAAGTTGTAATAAGTTGTTTTTTGTCCTCATTATCTCCTGGATAGGATAACATTATTTTTTGTGGTTGACTTGTTGAGGTTATTGCTTATCTTATATTTTGGATAACCTAATTGGTGCTTTGAGATCTTGTGGATGATATATATGAAAGAATAAATCTATTGCAAGATGAGAGAGTGTGGTGGTGTGAAATTATGGAATGATGTAGTGAGTTATGGAAATGATTGATCAAATTATCTTTAATGCCTCAATTAGTAGAGTGTATTATTTACATATGTAGTAATTACATATCTTCATGTATCCTGCTATTAGACATTGAGTCTCTTCAGCAATTCCTTGTATCTTGTATGTTTCCCTATGGTTGTGTTCCTTAGCCTACAAGTCCTTTGTATCTTCCCCTAAGGTTTTTTCCTTAGCCTACAAGTCCTTTAGGGAGAAGTGTGCTTCCTTCAGTGTTGATCCTTAAAAAAAATTGTAATTCTATAGGTAGTGAGCTTCCCATATTGTGAGATTTCTCACCATTGTTTTTCTTTTCCTGGATTTTCCACGTATATTTTTTGTTATCTTGTGGATGTGTGTTCATTACCTTATCTTTCATTATTGTTTATTTTATTAAGTATTACTGATCTGTGTAAGGGTTTTTGATCTTGTTAAAAAAATTATTTGTGTATTGTTAAAGGGTTTAGGATATAAAGGTTTTAAGTATTTATATATATGGATTCACCTCCCCTCTCAATATCTAGGTGTCTTCAATAGGTACCATGTGTGATTATATTACAGTAGTACAAGTTTACCTTTTTCTTCCTTTGAGAAGTTGAATTATACTAAAACAATGTTATACCAATAAGAGATCACCATTTTTGAATGATGTGACCTTTATCTTTCAAGAAAGAATGTGTCATTAAAAGTGACACATGGAAACATAGTGCACCAACACAAATTGAATGGTCTCATTCATTTGGAACCTATGCTATTAAAAAATTGTGTGCTACCAATAAGATGCTAACATATTAGCTATGTCATGAACCCAGAAGAATTATATGATTGAGATAGCTAACAAATAATGGGATACATGTAGTGGCATACATGTAGTGGCATAGAGAATCAACAAAAATTTCAAAGGCTCAAATGATTAGAACATGCACTACAAGGAGATTGTGCACTATCAATAAGGTTTTAGTAATGGAAAAATTATCCCTTTTCCTTACTTAATTTGGGAATATTTGTCATTGAATTAACCTAATTGTGCCTAGGTTTAATGTTGTAATGTGTTGTAACACATTCACATTGATCTTGGGCTCCTTTTTAATAAAATTTACCTATTTTGTACCTTATTTATGTGTTGTAAAGTGTTGTAAAACACTTTCACACTTACCTAGGGTCCTCTTAATTAATTGTGGTTAATTAGAGTTAATTATCCCCTTTAATTCAAATTTAAACCCTATTTGTGACACTTCAGAAGATCTATCCTAACACCCATATTTAAAATTGTAAAACATTTAAATGGGAAAAAAAAAGGTCTTAGAAATTGGTGGTAGCACCCATTCACCTGAGGTGGAAAATGGGTCCTCCCTCTATAGGACCCCCCTTTCTTTGCATAGCTGACATGGGTTTTTGATCTTATTTCACCCCACGAAGGCATGGTCCTAGAAACTTGTACTAGGACCCATTCACCCTAGGTGATGAATGGGTCCTCCCTTAATCATGACCCCCTTTTTGAATTTGATTCTAGTGGTATTTTGATAATTTTCATTTCCACATCTAGTGTCGACTTGAATTGTTTGAATTTTTGGGTTCATCTCTAGATTTATTATAAATAAGGGGTTAATTGTAATTGTTTCACCTAGAAATTTTACAAGACATCCTAGAAACTTCAAGAGAGAATTTTCAAAGGTAGCTCAAGGTAGATTATCAAAAATTTATTGTAGCAATTCAAGATCATTTCATCATGTCAAGGGTTTAGTGCATTCCTTCATGTTGTTGAGCTAAAATAGTGGATGTAGCATTGAAGATCTACTTGCAAACATTTTTCACATCTTATTCAAGGATCAAGATCTAAATTATTCATGGCCACTTCATGTTAGATTGTATATTTATCTTCCAAGACAAGTTCCAAGGTATGATCAATTACATATTTCATGTTCATGCTTCAATTTCCTTATTTCATCATTTGGTTTAATTACCTACAAGGGGTTTGACTTAAGGAAAACTCCTATTCACTAACAATCAACAATTTTTTCTCTTCTTGAGTGTGTGTTTGTAGATCTACAGGTTGGAGATCAAGTGGAGAAGAAGTTTAGAGAAAAATTGTCAAAGTTGTCAAGTTGCAAGATTGACCTTCATAATGCAAGAATAAAGAATTGAAGCTACAAAATTTCTTACAAGTTTTCTTGAGTAGACAACTGAGCATCTAAGAGTGTATACATAAAGGAAAATAACCCAAATCTCACTTTTAGGAACCCTAATAGGGACCCATTCACCACTAAAGGCGAATGAGTCCTCTGTGGTCTAAAAAAACAAGCTTTCTACAAGGTACACATCATTTTAAGCTCTCTAAAATCCCCTCATAGTTTCTATAATAGTTACTAATTTTTATTGGAATCTTATCATACACAAAATCACATAATATTAGGGTGAAAAGTGTAGTGGTTTATCATCTTGATCAATTCATTTTGGTAAAACCTATTTCACCCCTAATCATTAATGGTGAACCCAACATATTGAATCTTGAAATTTTCTAATTTTGAAGTCTTTCATTGCATCCTAGGTTAGATATTTCATTCATTTGCATCTCATTTTTATTGAATTAGATCTCATTTAGGGTTTCTTTCATTATTGCATCTTATTTAGGGTTCAGGTTTGCATTTTTTTACATCTCTCTAAATCTGAAAATAACAAAAATAAATCAATCATTTTGGATATCATTTAGATCTCATAAAATTATACTTGAAAATCAAATCAAAATTTCATTTCAACCTAAGTCTTTGCATACATTATTTCATTTCATTTTCACATTTCATTTCTAGAAAATTTGAAACTGAAACTTCCTACCTCACTTAGAAGTGAAAGAAATTACTGAAAGATTGCAAATCATTGAAAAATAGTTTAAAAATACCTAACCAAGACCCATTCACCTTGATTGGTGAATGAGTCCTTGATCATGTCAAACTTGAAGTTTCTGGAATCTCAAAGAGCACTAAAAATAACTTCAAAATTAGAAAAAACATCTCAAATAAACCTAACCAAAACCTATTCGACCTTATTGGCGAATCAGTGCCTGTTAGCTACTAATATGCATTTTTTGGAAAATGAAAATCTTAGTTTTCAGATTTTTTTTGCTGTTGTTACTTTCCTATTTTAGTTTTTTTATTTTTCATTTCATCAAATTCATTGCATATAACTCAAATTTCTTAATTTGGTGCATTGTCAAGAATCAAAATTTGCATTTACAACATTTCATTTTTAGTTTATGGCATTGTGTAATTAGTAAATTGCATCACTTAGAAACTAAAAATTGTATTTCATTCTAGGTTATTGCATTGCCCCTTTTCTATTTTAGGGTTTGCACACTAGGGTTGTAAAACTTGTATGAGATTTACAACTTGGCGTCCTATTAGCAATACTATTGTAAGACAATTTTGAGGTTCATGTCATCCCATGATATCTCACTCTGTGGATCTTGGGTTTTCTAGCTCTCTTTCTAATAGTCTTGATAATCAACCCTCCATGGCTCATAGTTTTCATACTTCATTTCCCATGACTTCACCTCCTACCACCAATGTGCTTAATGTTACCAACACCATCCCTACCATCCCTAGTTCCATTCAAGGTTTAGGGTCTACTCTAATCCAAGGTGGAATTCCAATTTCATCCTCCACAATACTAATGTCCATTCTTACATACACTAGTAGATAACCCACAACAACCTTTCAACCCACAATGACCCTTAAACCTACCAAAACCATTCAACCAGCCACAACAATCATACCTACTAGCATGGTGTACACTTCCATAGGTATTCCCATAGGAAATAATTTTCTATTCTTTTCCATTCAGACACAATAAATCCTCAAAAATACACCTTCACCAACATACAATTCACTAGCCCTCCGCATACATACATCACTCCACATTATTCCCCTCAACCTTACAAAAAAAATTATCCTCTCATTGGCTCACTTTTTCAAACTATGACATCCCTCCAAAAATAAGTGGTAACATTACAACAAAATAATAACAATAAACCCTTTTAATACATCAAATCCAACCCACTGTGTTTTTACATATTAAGAGCACAAATTCCACAAGGTATAGAAGTTCCCCAATTTAAATATGGTAGGAATAGAGACCTTGTTAGCCATGTTTCCTCTTTCACAACCTTGTGTAGTGATTTCATCTTTGAGGATAAACTTTTGGCTAAGTTATTCCCTAGATCCTTGAAGGATACCACTTTAGAGTGGTTCTCTTCTTTGTCGAACAATTTAATTGGTTCATTCAATGAAATCATTGATGACTTTTACAACCACTTTCATATTCACATGGGTCCCAAGATGACCCTTGCTGATTTAATGAGATACAAACAAAAAGAGGTTGAGAAAGTGACTGATTTCATATTATGATACCAAACACTTTATTCACAAGTAAACATTAAGATTCTTGATGCCGACCTTCAATGAATGTTTATTTCCAACTTACAAGATAAACTCTAGATAAACAAATTTTCATCATTCACAAAGTTATGTACAAAACTTTGTAATTATTAAAATTCAACTTGTGGTCATGATGTGAAAAATACCCCTAGTCGTACTAAAAAACCTGAATCCACAACTCAAAACAATTATCAACCTTTCAAGAAATAAAATAAGGGATTTTTACAACTAAATTCCCCTCAAACAAGTCAAAAAAATAATGACCAAGTGGTTTCTATAAAAATGACCACTCCTTTCGGGGAAAGGGGGAGAGAGTTCACTCCTTTACCCAATACTCTTTATAATATCATGTTGAAACTTATTGACAAAAACATGCTTACATTACATCCTATTAGAGAGCATGACCCTAATATACCATTACCTAGAGGCTTTCAAAAAATGCTTATTGTCATTACCATCAACAAAATGGACATGGTATAGAATAATGTAAGTATATTAAACATCTTGTGCAAGACCTTATAGAAAATATTCAACTTCAAATCAGATGTGTGAATGATCAAGGTAATAAGTATTTAGCTCCTCCTAATCAAAATTTGAAAATATTTATAAATCCCATGCCTAAACACAATATTTCATTTGTTAATGCTAGTGAAATGAAGAATTATGTGATGAATGCTAACATAGATGATGAAAGCATAAATGAAGAAAAAATGATTGAAATGGTAGGATTTATTGAAGCTAGACCTCATAAGGGTTCAACTAAAAAGCCTATTGACATTGATTTCTCACAAAATGACATACTTAAACATGCACTTGATGGTCCTCTTTACATAGCTGATTGAATCAATGACAAGCCCACTAATGGGATATTGATTGATCCCATCTGTGGAGAGAATGTGATCACTGAAGAATTCCCATGTGTGCATGAAATATATCAAGAAAAATATGACAAATTGAAATCATGGATCAAGATGCATAATGAGTTTGCTTGCCCTATGATAGGCTCGATAGATCTCCCTTTAAAGGTCAAACCAAAAACACTAAACGTATCATTTTCTATCATCCCACAATTAGAATAATTTCGTGTGAAGCTAGGCTATCCATGGCTTCGCTTCATGAATTATATCCCTTCAATTATGCATAAATGTCTAAAGTTTCCATTTGGAAATGAAATCTTTATTGTGCATCATAGTGGATTTAATCATGTGTCGGCCTGAGGTAATTTTTCATTATATTTATTTTGGACCGAGCCTATGGAACCTATCAAGTATTGTGAGGACTTATTTTTCAATTCATATCAAAATTTCAAGGAAAATAAAATAGAAAAATTATCCATTCGAAACATGCCTCAACCTATAACTGAAGCACATATCCTTAACAAAGAAATGATCAAACCGAAATCCCTTCTGAACATACAAGAACAACCTATAGAAAAACCTCCTACCATTTCCTACAAGAGACTACGAGATAACAAAAAAAATCCCTTTTCCCTCCTAGAGTCAAACAAGTTTACAAAGTTTAAGAGAAAGTTGTTGAAAAACATACTACTATTTCTTCTATTCCTCCCAAGGAAGAGAAGGAGCCTAGGATTGACAAACCCACTCTTACACAAACAAAAATTGGAAATAGACTGAAATGAAATCAAATTTCTAGAGAGCATAGTCATAGATGATGTTCTATTTCTCATAAATTATAAACTCAAGAAGACAAGAAAAACATAGAAAATAAAAATTTAAACCTACTTGAAGTAATGCATGATGACTCTATACCCTCACCACAACATAAACAAGAACCTTCCATGGAAATTTTCATTTGAATTCCTATTATGATAAATCTAGATGATGACATTGACATTGCAAAGATTGATGAACAAGTGCATGATGTGTTGAATACATTGTTTTCTTCTATGAGCTTAAATGACAAATCTCCTAAAAAGAGTGTTGAACCTCGTGCTTCCCCTAGTTTGAAACTTACTCTTGTCCATTTAGCTATTTGTCCACCTTCTATTTATACTAATCGATATAGGGATGAAAATGACATGCTTTAGGTTTACTTGCATGTGCCTAGCTAGTCTTTTGCATTTTCATGTTTTCTTTATGTGATTGCATGTGCGCAATGTGATCCCTCATGTTGTTTCATTTTATGTATCTCCTTTTTTTTGTGCATTCCTATATATGTAACTTTCATTCTTATATATATCATAATAATTTCATTTGTATTGTGTTTTCCTTTTGGGGATGATGCAAGGTGTCAAGACATTTAGGTCTCTTCCATGTTCACCCAAAAGATTTTCTCTTATCCTTCTCATTTGTCTTGTGTTTTCCTTTTGGGGATGATGCAAGGCGTAGAGACATTTAGGTCTCTTACATGCTGACCCATCCACTATCTTTGTGTCATTCTTCTAGTTCTATGAGTATTTGGGGAATGGCGATAGTTCCATTCTCTATGAAAACATTGTAGCAAAGACATACAAAACCTGAATCCATAGATCCCTTATGTATTTGTGGGGCCAACCCTTCCTATTTCATGATAACTTATTTCAGAAACATATGACTTGGCATAAGGTTTTATGAGGAAATCTCCCATGATTTAGGATAAAACATTAGATACTTAAAATAAATTTTTCATAGTAATGGTATAGCAATTGCTTTAAATTGGGGGAATACATCGATGACATCTTTAAAAAAATTTCATTGTGTGATTTTCTTTTTTTGTGATGTGTCCTTTTTCTTTATTTTGTCATTGGGTTTGACATCCTTCAAGAGTGAAATATTTTTAAGCATACAATTTCCCTTCATGGAATGATGCGAATGAGACATCCCATAATTGGCAATCTGATATCCTTGACTTGCCCTCTCTTGGAGACATTAGGAATTTGCAAAAAGCATTACATTGTGGTGCCTTATTTAAGTTGTCAGGAGGATAACTTCAGTATGGTATGAGAGGCTAATATGATTCTCTCATTTTCCACCTCATTGGGATAACTCACCTAGTTCATAAACTAGGGTTCCACTAGGGTATGTGCAAGATCATCAAGGAAAAAGTAGGCCCTTAAGTGGTGATGAAAATTCAAAAAAATAAAAGCTAGGCAACTTGATGTAAACATTTGAATAAATTATCTATATTATTTCAAAAATATGTAAGAATAGAATCTATAGCAAATTGAATGTAGTTTCTAAACTACAAGGTTTTTTATTTTTTTTTAAATTTATTTGGTGAATATTTGAAATTTCAATGCAGTAGTACTTAAATTTCAGGGAAAAAATAAGTAGGCATCTTTCTAACCACCCTAACCACAATAAAATGATAATATTTTTTTATAAGATTTTAGATATAAGTAGAGGAATCATGTCCCAATGTGATGCATATTTTTTTGTAATTTTTTCCAAGTAGATAATTAATTATGAATTTTTTATTACAACTTTTTAAAAATATAAAAACTCGTATGTCTGACAACCTTAACTTCGCCAAAACTTCATGAAATTAATTTTTTCATCCTATAGTATGCGAAGCATGGAATGTGATGAATATTTTGGATTCAAAAAATTTGATACTATTTGGAAGCTATAGATGTTTTTCAATTAGCCTATCAATCAATACTTTAGTTGTAATTCAAATAGAAAATGAATAATAATTATTTAATAAAATCAAAGTAAAGCATAATTTATATTGGTGGAAAGTTAAGAATCTCCTTTAGAAACCCTTTTCGTTTCATCAATTTTGGGTAAAAAAATTCGTCAGCCACATACCCTACACATACCCATCATATCACCACTTTTTGACCCATCATGATCCTGCACATACACACTACCCCAGAGTGAGCATACACATACATTTTATGGGATAACACACCTAGTGGAAAAACTAAGGTTCCACTACCCTAGAGTGAGTAGCATATGTTATGGAGAAACAACCCTATTCCACATTGTGTTGGAATGATTGTGCTTGATCTTTTTATTTTTCTTTAGCTTTCTTGGCCTTTAATAGGGTATGATTATGTATCTTTGTTATTTCTACACACTTAAGTCTCTTGAATGTCCACTTTAGTGTGAGTTTGACATGGGATCATCCTCTCACTAAAGTGGGGAAAAAATATAGTAACAGAAAAAGTATCCCTTTTCCTTACTTAATTTGGGAATAATTGTCATTGAATTAACCTAATTATGCCTAGGTTTAATGTGTTGGGAAAATGTGTCTCAACCTTACAATTATATAACAATTTATTGTTGATAGGATGTATATATATATATATCCTAGTTACGACGATAGGCGTATACAATGGCATAAGGGGGGGAAGTGTGATGTGTGTAAACAATTTTTTGTTAGCTTTTTTAGAAAACTTCTAAAATGGCTGACATGCATTAGATAAATGATACATTGTAAATCTAGACCATTAATTATTAGGTTTTAGATCAAATGGTGGATATTAGATTGGCTTGTCTTGCCCTAGAATGTAATCCTATTTTATGAGGGTGATGCATTATGGTTGCAGTAGAGAGATGGTGATGTATTCTGAGAGTTTGACCATAGTCATGTTGTCTCTTGATCTCTAAGTGGTGATACTCCTATGAGAGGCTTGCTCTGAAATTATATTGTAATATTAGTGATTTACTCAATAATATATTGGACAACCTTTGGAGTGTGGGGTTTTCTCTCGAAAGGATTTTCCCCATGTAAATCACTATATTGTGGTATGCATAATATTTATGTTTATTTCTATTTAATTTTCTATAACTGGGTATGTGTAGGATCGTCATGGAAAAAATAGGCCCTTAAGTGACAAAAAAATTAGAAAAATCAGAGTTAGGCAATTTGACACAAAAATTTGAATAAGTTATCTATATTATTTCAAAAAATGTAATAGAATCTGTAGAAAATTGAATGTAGTTTCTAAATTTCTAGGTTTTTTTTTTTTTTTTAAATCTATTTGGTGAAAATCTAAAATTTTAATGTTGTGGTACTTAAATTTTAGGGAAAAAATAAGAATTAGGTGTCTATCTGACCACCCTAACCACAATAAAATGATAATATTTTTTTTATAATATTTTAGATATAAGTAGAGGACTCATGCCCCGATGTGATGCATATTTTTTTGTAATTTTTTTCCAAGTAAATAATTAATTATGAATTTGATATTACAAATTTTTTTAAAATATAAAAAATTGTATGTCTGACCACCTTAACTTGGTCAAAACTCCATGAAATTCAATTTTTCTTTTTTTAATCCTATATTATGTGAAGCATAAAATGTGATTCATGTTTTGGATTCAAAAAATGTGATACCGTTTGAAAGCTATAGATGTTTTTTAATCGGCCTATCAATTAGGACTTTAGTCATAATTTGAATAGAAAATGAATAATAATTACTTAAATTAAATTAAAAGTAGAGCATAATTTATATTGGTGGAAATTAGTGAATATCCTTTAAAAACCCTTTTTATTTCATCAATTTTGGGTAAAAAAATAGTCGTCAGCTACATACCCATCATATTGCCACTTTTTGGCAGGAGCCATCATGACCCTGCACATACCAAACTATTAAAGATATGTAAATTTTTTGCATTATTCTCCCCTCAAGATTAGTGTAGGAAATTGTTCTGCTACCTTAGCTTCCTGACATAATGTTGTAATGTTTTGTAACACATTCACATTGATCTTGGGCCCCCTTTTTAATAAAATTTTCCTATTTTGTACCTTAATTTATGTGTTGTAAAGTGTTGTAACACACTTTCAAACTTATCTAGGGCCTTTTTAATTAATTTTTTTAAATTAGAGTTAATTAGCCTCTTTAATTCAAATTTAAGCCTTATTTGTGACACCTTATGAAGATCTATCCCGAAACCCATAATTCAAATTGTAAAACATTTAATTGGGAAAAATCAAGGTCTTAGAAGTTGGTGCTTGTAACTATTTTCCCTAAGTGGAAAATGGGTCCTCCCTCTATAGGACCCCCCTTTCTTTACATATCTTACATGGCTTTTTGATCTTATGTCACCCTTGAAGGTACGGTCTTAGAAAATTGTGCGAGGACCCATTCGCCCTAGGTGGTGAATGGGTCCTCCCTTAATGTGGTCTCCCTTTATGAATTTGATTATGGTGAGATTTTAACAATTCATTTCTAGATCTAGCGTCGACTTGAATTGTTCGAATTTCAGGGTTAATCTCTAGATTTAGTATAAATAAGGTGTTAATTCACATTGTTTCACGTAGGAAGTTTACAAGACATCCTAGCAACTTCAATAGAGCATTATAGAGCACTTAGAGAGCATATTTAAACATAGTTCAAGGTAGATTATCAAGAGTTTATTACAGCAATTCAAGATCATTTCATCATGTCAAGAGTTTAGTACATTCCTTCATGCTTTTGAGCTAAGATAGTGGATGTAGCATTGAAGATCTACTTGCAATAATTGTTCACATCTTATTCAAGGATCAAGATGTACATTCTTCATGGCCACTTCATGTTAGATTATAGATTTATCTTCCAAGACAACTTCCAAGGTATCATCATTTACATATTTCATGTTCATGCTTCAATTTCTTTATTTCATCATTGGGTTTAATCACCTACAAGGGGTTTGACTTAGGAAAACCCCTATTTACTAACAATGATTTTTTTTCCCTCTCAAGTGTGTCTTTGTAGATTTATAGGTTGAAGATCAAGTGGAGAAGAAGTTTAGAGAAAAAATTCCAAATTTTTCAAGTTACAAGATTGACCTTCATAGTGAAATAACAAAGAATTGAAGCTACAAAATTTATTATAGATTTTCAGGGGTAGACAACCAAGGATCTAAGAGTGCATAAATAGGGGAAAATAACCTAGATCTCAGTTTTAGTAATCCTAACAGGAACCCATTCGCCACTAAAGGAGAATGAGTCCTTTGTGGCTAAAAAAAAAATCCTTTCTATAAGGTAGACTTCATTTTAAGTTCTCTAAACTCCCCTCATAGTTGTTATAATAGTTAGGGTTAGTTTCTAATTGTTATTGGCATCCTATCATACAAAAAATCACATAATATTAGGGTGAAAAGTGTATTGGTTTATCATCTTGATCAATTCATTTTGGTAAACCTTGTTTTCCCCCTAATCTAAGGTGTCAACACTTTAGCAAATCATTAAACCCACTAGCCAAATGTCATAAGTATAGCCACCAATAGTGAAAGAAACTTGTTTACATAGAGCATAAGCACCACATTGAAAACCTTTTGGATTATGAAGACATAATCTAGAGGATACATGCACTCAAATAATATCTATTGATGTGGATTCCAAAAAAACAATTATAGGGACCAAGTTCTAAAGCCATGCTAAAATAAGACTTAATTATTATTAAAGAGTATGATATTAATTTGATAAGCTTGTTGCTAGGTTAATGGGGATGATTTCCAAATGACATTGAGGGCATGAAAATATAACTTAAAAGAAGACAATGGGTTGGGAAAGTCATCAAGGAATTAGAAAATAAATTGAAAACTATACATGCCAAGGGTTTAGAGTTTTAGTCTTTAAGTGAGTTTCACCTTTTAGGAATGTTGCAATAATGAAGGTGTTGCCATTGATGTCAACTGGTTAACTAGTTATCAACTAGTTGTTGTTGTCATTAATGTCATGGATGTAAGTTATTGGACGTATATGTCATGGATATTGAGAAAATTGTAATGGAGATAAGTTGTAGGTGTTCAGTGGTTGCTCTAAACTTTTCTTTGATATTTTCTCCTATTTTCATACAATTTAGATACGTTGATCATGATTGTTGGAAGCTGGTATATCCATCATGCAGGAGCATCTTGTCTCCATCATAAAAAATTTAAATTTTGCTTCAATTTTTTGGTCCTTATATTTTACTTAGATCATTTAAATCATTTTCCATTTAGTGAAGTCATTAGGAGGGTCAAAGTTTATTGTTTTGTGTTAAATTGCAAAAAAATGAGAAAAGTTGTCATACAAATTTCAAAGTTGTCAAATTACAAAAATGAGGCAAACTATGGAAGGTGAAGGGTCATTTTGTATCTTGGGAATTAGTAGGTAGTTAGAAGGTGATAATTCAGTTTTCAAATTCCTTTAAAAAGGCCTTGAATCCATCTTTCAACTCGTGGGTGATTGAACATATGAATTAGATCAATAAAAATATTAATTTTATGCATGTTTCTTTAGAATTTCTTTGTTTTATGTGGTTGTACAACATTGTATAGGAATGCAATCAATTTTGAATGTTTTTAAGTGATGATTTATTCAATCACATTTGATTTACCTTTTGTTTCATGCAATTTGGATTTCATTTGAGCAAGATATGGGTAATTCTCTAAAGATTGGTGAAAACCTATCCCAGGGTAAACATAGATATGAAAATTTATGTTTCTCTCATTTTCAACATTGAAATTTCCTAATTTCTGGTAAGGTTACTCCTTGGTGAATATACATTCATTTTTTTAAGTCTTTGGAGTAAAGGGTTAAGGGTGAAGTAAGTAAGAATTCAATTTTTGACTGTAAATACAAAGTTATAAGAGGTCAGCATCTAGGGTTTGCAAAAAAATTGAAGAAATTAACTTTTGAAGGTGTAAAAAGATTTTACAGGTACAAAACAAGATGTTTGAAGGACTGGTTGAATTTTTTTTTGAATGGAACATGGAGAGTCAATAAGCCCTAGGTCTGTTATTTGCTTACAATTCTAGAAAATAATAGTGTTAGTGAAATTCTAGTGATTTTTTTGTGAATTGGCTAATTTTCTTGGGTGACAGTGATTTTGAGAAAGGTTGTATAGGTGTTGTAGTCCCTTCTTTAAGTGATTTTGGTGATTTAAATCTTAGGGATGCATTTTTATATACTTTCTTGTTGAAACAAAATAATAACAGTCTTTTTTGGAATCAAAATTTGAAGGTTTTTAATACATGTTTGTTGAAAACTCATGAATGAAGATTGGGGAAAGGAATAAAATGATTGTAAAAACATTTTTATACCAATTTGTGAAATTAGAAAAGATAATGGGATTGGGTTTGCATGTTTGGTTGTTTGTATGCTCTCAAAGGACCTAAAGGAAGATTTAGGGCAATCAATTTGAAAAGGTCTTATGTTTGAGTTTCTTGTGTTGAAGATTAAATTTGAGCCAATCATTTGGAAGTTATTTCAGGTGTTTATGGAATCCACAAGTGATTTTGTGTTTTGGAACTTAGTTTGGTCCCTTGAAATCATGAATTTTTTGAATGGAAAAGATTCCTAATTGAATGGACATGGAATAATTAGTTGAGTTTTGTTAAGTTGAGATTGTGAGTGTGATTTTCTTCCTATAGAATTGCATCAAAGTGGTATTAGAGCTAGAAGGCTCTGGGAAAAGAATTTTGTGGTTTTTTGTTGTGGTATTGTGCAGTTTATGGAGAACCTAGTTTCTACCAAGAGAAGGTAGAGAAAATTTGAGTAGAAGCAAGGAGAGACTTGCTTGAGTAGAGGACAAGATGGATGTGTTGAAGAGGAATTTTTAGGCTTGGAGTTTTATGTTGCAAGCTAGTTGGTTCTACCTGGGAGCCAAGTTGATTTCTAGTGCACATTAGGCTCTCTCCGACCTCTCCATTGCATCCAGAAGGCCTCAAAACCCATAAATCACCTGCTCATTTTCCAAAATCGGAGTTATATTGACCAGGAGCCTTTGAGGTACAATCTAGGGTTTGCATTTTTTGTACTATCCATACAAAGTTGTAGAAAAAAAATCACCTCTCAATCCTCTTCAAAGGAAATTTCTTTTTTAGAAAAAAAAAATGGCTCTTTTTCTAGGCAATTTTTATATAGTCTATGGAAAAAAAATTAATCTACAAGGATCGACCTGCAATTTTATTTCACCGTCGGCATATTTATTTATCCCCTGTGCGTATAGTTTGGGCTTATTTTTTTCACTAGTCGGCATATAAAATAATTCTATTGGCTTTTATTTTAAAATTTTGAATTGTATTTTACAATATTCAAAAATTTCTTGTAAGCCATCGGTCTGCAGACTTGTCACATCCACTACCGACTAGATCATGCATCATCCAGGCATCATCCGGCCCCACCACCATCGCTGATGACTTATTTTGGTGTTTTTTTCCTAACCCACCATTCTAATGACTCACATCCACTGACCACTACTCATCAAAGTTTTCCAGCCACCGACCAAAGTCTGAAGCCCCCTCTCTCGACGCCCCTATTTCTATCTATGATAAGGACTTGCACTAGTCTCCGAGCAGTGGATCATTTGCCAGTTGCACCACCGATTTGCCACCACTGTGTCTCTCTGATGTTGCCACCCCAGTAGGGTTTTTTTTAAATTGAGGACATCGCTTGCAGTCATATCAGTGACCAATGGACATTATTTTTTAGCCCCAGGAGCTTTCTTTTTGTGACCAATTAGCCACCTAAGTTTCATTCAAGTAGAAATCTTCCAGAAGGCATAACTTCTGCATACAGTATCAAAAATTTGCAAATGATATATCATTGGAAAGCTCTTTCAGTATACTTTCTAGAGGTATGCTCTATTTTTCTAGATTATGGTTTATCAAAAGGTATTCTCAGTTGAAGTGGAAAACCTAATTTTGGGTTTAGAGGTGATTTCCAGCTTTTTAGTTTGTTTCAAAGGCTTCACTTTAGTTGATTGATCATCAGTTATCTACTTTCAGCATTTTTTGTCAGAAATATTTTGTTGTTCTCCTCTAATGGCTGACATAGGATTCAAGATTCTTACTCCTCATAACTATCACACATGGAAGGTCAGTATGCAGAGACTTCTCTTGTCCAAGGGACTCTAGTCCACTTTGAATGAGAATCAACCTCATCTCACCAGAGAATATGAAAAATTCTAGCATCAAATTAAGTGTGAAGAGGCTATGGGGCTCATTTCTCTACATGTCTCTAACTCTTTATTCTTCCATATTGAGGGGTGCAAGACTCCCAAAGAGGTTTGGGACAAGCTCACGGATCTCTTCGGTTCTATTAGTGATGTACGATCTTTGCAATTGGAGGTTGAACTTGCTTCACTCACTGTTCATCAATTTCCTTCCATTGAAGACTACCTGGTAAGATTCATGTCTTTAAGGACTTAGCTTTCTAGGTGTTGCAAAGATAAATCTGAAGAAGAGTGTATATTCATGATTCTATCTAAGCTAAGAGGTTGATTCTCCTACTTTTCTACCTCTTTCTATTCCACCATGGATGGTCTTGGTGATAGCTTTGTTATGCCATCATTTGAGACATTTTGTGAATGGCTAACTCGAGAATAGTCCAAACTCAATCAGGCTAATACATCTACAAAATCCCATGCATTGGTATTAAGACCATCAAAAGGAAAGGGAAAACACAAGGTAAAATCAAAGGCAGGAGATTATTTTGAATCATCATCTCATCCTAAGGAATAAAATCCAAAAAGGGAGAGGCCCAAGTGCAACTTTTGCAATGGGCTTGGTCACATTGAGGATACATGTTTCAAGAGAGAGATTCATGAGATATGAAAGATACTCATAGATAACATCTCTCTCCCACCTACTATAGTCAAATCTCCTCACTCCTCCTCTCATGAAGAGTCATCATCAGGTATTGTAGGAATTGCCACTATTAAAAATCTTGGTAAGGGGAATTCTTTGATAACTACTTTGGTTGATAACAGAGAAGGATGGGCTCTTGACTTCAATGCTTCCTAACATGTCACTTCTTCTCAACAACATATTTTGTGGGATACTCTAAGGCCTGCCAACTTTGACATAATGTTTACAGCCAATGTAGATATTGTCTATGTTGTTGGTATTTGTAATGTTGATCTTGATGGAAAGAGGTTGGAAGATGTCGTCTACATTCCTCAAATTTCTCATAATCTTTTGTCTGTCTATCAACTTTCTTAAAAGGGATTGAGCATTGAGTTCACTTTAGAACTTTCCATCGTCAGGGATAGGTTTGATGTCCTTGTTGCCTATGGACAAGTAGATCATCATTCCAAGGTATACAAGTTCACCAAATTTTGGGATAGAGATCAACTTGCTCCTGGCTCTCTAGATTCAAGGGTAGGAAGCACATCATGTCCCCCTCCTCACCAAGGTTGTGGAGGATGGCTTGACTTGGCTCTTTGCATGGAACCATCTTCTTCCTTCAACACCTCTCAGTTGAGATTTGTTTCAACGGGGATGGATACATTCACTTCTTCAGACTTGTGGTACATGGATGGGTTCTCTTTGGGTCTATTTGACTTGGCTACTCAGTTTCACACTAGTCTTAAAGACATTATAGAGGGGATTACTCTCCTTTATGGGGGGGCTATCTAGTCCACATAATTTTGATTTATTTGTATATATGTGATGGTTGTAGTCCTTGGGGGGATAATGTTGAGTCCTCCAAACATCACTCTTCCATCTTTTTTTCTTTTATATCTCCTTTTTGGGGAGAGGTTTTTTTCCCATTGGGTTTTCCCCTTTTCTCTTGTTGTGCGAGATTTTTTGCATCTTCATGTACATGGGTACCTAACATGGCATCATATTGGGGACCCATCTTTTCATCTTTTTGCATAATCATTGCATTTTCCTCCCTAAGTTGAACTTATGTGGGGGTATTAGTGTAATTAATTAATTAATTACTACACTAGCATAAAGTTAACTTAGGTCTTGCATTTAATTAATTAAGTCCTAGGTTGCATAATTAGATAAATCATTTAATAATGGGGCAATTCCCCCTTCCATGTTTGTAGGGATAAGATTCCTTCTAGAAGATGAGTTGTCCTTCTAGAACTTATATCAACATTTAATAATCATCTAGATATGGTTCACATGTTGTCACATGTTGTTAGACCATGACACACGACAACATATCTTGCATCTTCAATTTTCCTTCTTGCCTATATAATCAGGCATTTTTTTCATTTGTAATATATCATTTTCATCATATCATATCAATATAGAATCTTTATTCAACATTCCATAGTTGCAACACTTTCCTTTGTGGTTGATTATCTCTCATGGCTAAGGTCATTTATTGAAGATTTTAGAGCTTTAGGGACTATGCATCCATAGTCTCAACATGAAGATGCAAGTGAAGAATTCAAAGATGAAGAAGACAAAGGTGTTTGAAAGAATGAGGATGAAGGAGAAACAAAAATGAAGAACCTGATTTCAGAGGATGAAGACTTTGAGTTGGTGACAAGAATAGGTGAAGAAATGATCAAGGATGAATTAATTATGGATATTTGTAAAGAATTGAAGATAGATGGAGGTATTGTGATCAATTTAATGTATCATTTATTTATTGTACTAAATCTATGGATAGGGAACAATTTGAAGGTCAGAGGACAAAGGGAGAAACAAGAAGCATCAAAGCATGAAGAATCTGAGTTCAGTTGGAAAAACAAGGAGCCTAATTTGCATGGAAAAAATGAAACCAAAGGTGAAAATGAAGAAAATATAGAGATTTAAGGAGGAAAGCTACAATACATCAAAGAGCCATGTTCAGGGGATGAAGATTCAATCCAAGAGGGCTTAGAATTTTTTTGGCTGGGAGAATGATGCAAGAGGATCATGTCTCCATCATAATTTTTTTGAAATTTTCTTCAATTTTGTGGTCCTTATATTGTACTTAGATCATTTAAGTCATTTTCAATTTAGTGAAGTCATTATGAGGGTCAAAGTTTATTGTTTTGTGTTAAATTTCAAAAAAAGGAGAAAAGTTGTTAGACAAATTTCAAAGTTGTCAAATTGCAAAAATATGCAAACTATGGAAGGTGAAGGGTCATTTTCACTCTTGGGAATTAGTAGGTAGTTAGAAGGTGATAAGACAGTTTTAAAATTCCTTTAAAAAGGAGTTGAATCCATTTTGAAACTCGTGGGTGATTGAACATATTAATTAGATCAATAAAAACACTGATTTTATGCATGTTTCTTCAAAATTTCTCTATTTTTTGTAGTTGTACGGCCCTGAACGGGCATGGAATCAAATTTGAATGTTTTTAAGTGATGATTTATTCAATCACCTTCCATTTACCTCTCGTTTCATGCAATTTGGATTTCATTTGAGCAAGATATGGGTAATTCTCTGAAGATTGGTGAAAACTTGTCCTAGGGTAAACATAGATATGAAAATTTATGTTTCTCTCATTTTCAACATTGAAATTTCCTGATTTATTGTAAGGTTATTCCTTGGTGAATGTGTATTCATGTTTTTAAGGCTTTGGAGTAAAGGTTTAAGGATAAATTGAGTAAGAATTCAATTTCTAATTGTAAACTGTGTCTCAGACTATAAATATAGAGTTATAAGAGGTCACCATCTAGGGTGTGAAAAAATAATTGAATAAATGAACTTTTGAAGGTGTAACAAGCTTGTATAGGTCAAAAACAAGATTTTTTAAGGATTGGTTCAAAATATTTTTGAATGGAACATAGAGAGTCAAAAAGCCCTAGGTATGTTATTTGCTTATAGTTCTGGAAAATGATAGTGTTAGTGAAATTCCAATGATTTGTTTGTGAATTGGTTAATTTTCTTGGGTGAAAGTGATTTTCAGAAAGGTTGTACAGGTGTTGTACTCCCTTCTTTAAGTGATCTTTGTTACTTAAAGATTAGGGATGAATTTATATATACTATCATGATGAAACAAAATAATAACAGTCTTCTTTGGAATCAAAATTTGATGGTTTTGAATACATGTTTGTTGAAAGCTCATGAATGAAGATTGGGGAAAGGAATAAAATGATTGTGTAGAAATTTTATTTTTTTGGTACTTTTGTATTTTTTGTATTTTTTTGTATTTTTGTATTTGTTTATTTTGTTTATATTTTTGAGATGTTTAAATTTTTTTTAGTTTTCTGACTAAAGAAAAATGATGCAAAAGAGGACCAAAACGATGACAATGAAAACCAAAAGATGAACAACAAAGAACAAAACCAAAGAGTAGAAAAGAAATGGGACAATGAGACTAAAATAAATGGGAAAAAAGATGGGGATCAGGATTGGGACCAGAATAGGAATGCAAACTCAAACAATTCCCATAGGAAAAATGAAGAAACATGGGTCAAAGATCGAGATCGGGGCGAAACTGAAAACATGAACCTTCAAAGAGTGCAAGGTTCTGAGAAAGTTCCAAAACCTAACCCTGATAGGAAAAAAGCACAATGGAGGTGGGAATCGAGATTAGGATGAAACAAGGAATATGAACCTTGGAAGGGTTCCTTGTTCCAGTTTTGGTCTGATACCTGATTCTGAACAAAACAAAAGAAAAAAGGAATCAGAGATCGAAATTGGGATGAAACCAAAACTTGAAACCCCAAAAGGTGTCAGGGGTCAATTCCATTCCAAAATCCAATCTCGAAAAAACAAAGATACAAAGCAAGGAGAGATTGCAATCAGGAGTAGATTGGACACAAGAACATTCACCAAGTGTAAAGTGTCAGTTATAGTCTGAAACCTGAATCTGATAAAGCAAAATGAAACAAGGCAGAAGAAAACAAGAAAACAAGAACAATAAAGTGCAACGATGACAAAAGAAACTAGAGAAACAAAAGAAATTAGAGAGGATCCTTGACTTTATAAAGAAAAAATTTGGGGTGTGTATGTGAGGCATAACAATTGGTGACTCGGCCTGGAAAATGCTCTAAGCATTTTAAAACACTTAACCCTCCAAATACCCAAAATCTCTGGTTTATACTCATTCAAGGCAACCTAAGAAGCATAAACACAATCAAAACTAGGACACGACAAAGGCCTAAGATGAAACTAAAATTTATTTGTGTGTGCAAATGATTCATTCCCCTCCATAAGCATTATTGTGATCAAAATGAAGCCAACTCTACCCAAGCTACATAGTTGTGAGTTACATTTCCAATGTGCAATGGTATCTTGGGCATAGCTCTACTACCAGACAATCATCTATAGCCCCAATAGAGATACCTCTTGTTCTCTCTAAGCATCTCTCTACTGCTAGCTAGGAATCTATAGCCCTGGTAGTGATACTTGAATTACCCTTGTTGATTGAGTTCATTTTTAGATTTCCTTTATTTTCTATTTTACTCAGATGTTGATTCTTTTGAAGTATAATTTTTGGTTTTCCCTCAATCCTCAAGCAGTGAAGCTTAAGTAGTGGGTTGAGAACCATGGTGGACATTGTGAAAGAAATGTAACCCTTATATTTTTCACTTAGAGTAGAGCTACCCCACCCGATGTGAACTAGCTAATGGATTTCTTAAGATGTGTAGATTGTGCTAGAATTTCAAATATTCCTCAACAATTTCATAATGCACCAAGTCCTAATCCATGCTAGCATCCCATAGTTTGAAATGGATGAAGGTAAATCAAATTTTTCAAAGCAACTGATTGATCAAGTGTTTGAAAATACAAATAGCAAAATCTCAACAGATTCAACTTTCGACATAACCTATATACAATTCCCTAGTTTCTATTGTCAATGAGAGGAACCCCTAGAGGAAGGAAAATAAACAAACAAGAAAAGAGAGGAGCACAACACACGAGCATACAAACACAACAAACTAGTAAAACCAAAATAGAAAATGGGAACAAAAAGCCAAAAAAAAACAACCAAAGACCAAAAATAGAAGGAAAATAATAAACCCAAAAACAAAAACAAAAACAAGAGGACACAAAAAAAGGAAAACAATAGAACAAAAGAAAGTAAACCAAAATTGGAGAGACACTCGACTGAAGAAACCAAAACAAAAGAAGACCAACTAAACTAAAAATTGACTCTAACAAATCCTAATCCTAAACTAAATCTAAACTGAGCTCTCCAAACATAAAACTATAGAAAATTATACATCCACTCAACTAATTTTTCCTTGTGTAGAAATCTTAACTTACTAGGTACGGTTTTGAACCTAGTAAATCTATCTTTATACTAAAAAATGTAAAGTTTATGTGCAATAAATTCATTCTGAAGGTATAAGGTTTGAAATATTAATAGTTTTGGGTTCTCAGCCTTGTCATGATTTACCCATAAACATATTTTATTATCCCCAACATCATAATCAAATTGAAAATTATTAAAAAACAATGGGTAATGAAAAGACACCACTTGATTTAAAGGATCTTCAGTTGTTGTGGTGTGCTCATGTTGTATGAATCCCTTCTCATAAGGTCTCAACTTATGGAACACCACTCCATTTCGCTCTAGTACATGCATGCCAACATAAAGGGCATCCATTAGTGGCATATCACTAGCATTCAAGACATCCAAACTAGGTTAAAAAATTTCATGCATATCCTTATCACAATCAACACTAGGCTCAAACAACAAACAAGTGTATATGAATTCATAGGGACTATCATTAAATTCAATCTTGTTTTCCAAAATACAAACATCATTAATTAAATCTTTACCTTTGCAACCTTTAAAGTAGTTTGTTCAACATTTTCCTTACCCATTATGGCAACCTTCCTAGCTGATAAGGAATCAGAGCAACTTACCTCAGAAGGAGAACCAAAATGATGAATCTCACATGGATCACCTAAAGTTAGGTTTGATATACAACTCGAATATGGATGCACCAACAATTTTTTATTCCACTCAGATGCGGAGTCCTGATTCCTTTGATCTCCTTAGATAGACTAAGTAACAAATCATCTCCATTGTCAACTGGTGAAGTTTGTGAACCCTTTTCCTCTTGAGATGAAGCATTGCTTTCAACATCTTCTTAAAACAACTCATTAAAGTGTACAGAATCAAACCTAGGAAAGTACTTCCTTGCTTCATGTTCCTACATATTGTCAATGAGAATGTGCACATGAGCATTGAGTTCATCACTATTAAGATCAAATTCATTACTGTATGATAAACTAGGATCCTCTTTAGAAAAAATGTTAGAATAAACAAAATTAAAACCAAGAAAATACTACCCCATTTAATTCTCTTCAACACATTGAAGCAATTCAACTTTTAGAGCAGCCTCTTGGTCATTTTTTGTTTCATTTAGTTGAATCTCATTGTTCACTCCTTACTGCAACCAAACACTAATTTCATCAATTTCATTATCTTGATTAGCATTGAAATCCAATTTATTTTTCTGATAGAGGTAAGTCTGATCTGAATGATCATCAGGAAGCTCTTGAATAACTTGAACATTCATTTTATCACCCTCCTTTGAAGAATAATTTGGCATCCAACATTGTGTCCTCCACCACGAGTTCCATTTGTATCCTAATTCATAGTTATGTTATTCTTTGTTTCTATGTGTTCATTATTCAAATCAGTAGAGTCATTTTCTTGTGTTAACTCATCAAAGGGTGTTTCTCCCTTATTCATCATCATGAAAGAACCTACGAATGCATTGATACTCATTTTCTACATCAAGTGAATATTTACAAGGTAGGTAAACTTTATTAGTCATAGAGTCATTTTCGATGCAAGGATTGAGGATATTAGATGATGGGGAAGAGAAAAACATATTTTCACAATTACTCTCATTGTTTCACATGGATTCATTATCATTTTCATGTGTGCTAACTATTTCATCTTCTTCATTGAGTGGGTTGCACTCCAGTGATCTCCCATAAGTATTTCTTTGATAACAATTAGCTGTCTAAAATATAATTCCATCCTACCAAGGAAAACATGACAATCTATCTAAGAATGTTATTTTTTTTTATGTATCCTACATCCACTTGGCCTAACAAGTTTCAATAGCTTCAAATCTCCTAATTCTTCCAATTTCTCCTTTAATCAATTTTGTGCACATGGGATATCTAGCCAACATGATCCATGCTCTTTTGTCCATCCCTCATCTTGTTGTGCATCTTGCTTAGAAGGAATGTTCAAAGTATTGGAAGGTATTACTGATTTCTCATGGTAGCAGTCATGTGTTGATATTTCATCTCTTTCAATATCATCATTAGTACTAAAATTTCCAATGAAACTATATTCTAGCATGATATTTCCATTATGCTCTGAATTTATATCCATTTCATGCTCTTTTTCAAACACAACATCAAAATGATTTACTTACAATTCAAATATTTAGCTTACAACTTCATTATAATTTAATGGATTATGTGTTGGAGTATTACCAAAAATGGATGATATAGTCACAACTTCATTGGTGGTGATACTTGTAAAATCCATGGCTATTTCCATAAATTTTTCCCCTTGTGCCTCTGAGTTTCCTCTATTTTCTCTTTTTAGGATTCAAAAATTGCATGAAGGGCTTAAACCCTTATATCATAAAATCCCAAACCTTTGGCGTGCACTTTTCCATGACCCCTTCAATTTTTTTTTTATTTTCTCTAAATCACAATTTTCAAGTTTTTTGAGCCTATATTGCAGAGTTCTGGATTTTCATAACTTCCCGACATGAGGTTCTGAGGTTCAAATTTTGGGCAACTTAGCAATATCTTGGCTATCGATAGTTCTTGGTCATTGAAATTATAACTTATGCCTAGGTGGTCATGTCTTCATCGGCCCCTTTACCTTCTCTTTTTGGTCACCACCCCATTTGAAGTGTTTAATATTTTCCTTGTCATGGGGTTTCAAGATTTCCTAACCTCTTGACTTTGCTTTCTCTTTGTTGTCATGGGGTTCTGAAGTTTCAAAACTTCCCGACTTGGAAATCTCTGTCATTGACGAGACATTGATTTTATAGTGAGAGTATAAGAGAAGTGTCCTTAATAGAGTGATAGGGAGTAAGGGGAACTTTTCAATGTGACAATGTGTGGTCAGTGAGAGAATGGGTTATGTCTCTGGGTATGTGCAGGATCATCATGGAAAAAATAGGCCCTTAAGTGGCAAATTTTTTAGAAAAATCAGAGTTAGGAAACTTGACGTAAAAATTTGAATAAGTTATCTATATTATTTCAAAAATATGTAAGAATAGAATCTGTAGCAAATTGAATGTAGTTTCTAAACTACTAGGTTTGTATAAGAAAAAAATCCTATTTGGTAAAAATTTGAAATTTCAATGTAGTAGTACTTAAATTTCAGGGAAAAAATAAGAAGTAGGTGTCTGTCTGACCACCGTAACCACAATAAAATGATAATTATTTTTTATAATATTTTAGATATAAGTAGAGGACTCATCCACCAATGTGATGCATATTTTTCTATAACTTTTTTCCAAGTAAATAATTAATTATGATTTTTTTATTACAAATTTTAAAAAAATATAAAAACTCGTATGTCTGACCACCTTAACTTGGAAAAAACTTTATAAAATTAAATTTTTATTTTTTTAATCCTATAGTATACAAAGCATAGAATGTGACACTATTTAAAAGCTATAGATTTTTTTCAATCAACCTATCAATCAGGACTTTAGTCGTAATTTGAATAGAAAATTAATAATAATTACTTATTAAATTCAAAGTAAATAATAATTTATATTGGTGGAAAGTTGAGAATCTCCTTTAAAATCCCTTTTCATTTCATCAATTTTGGATAAAAAAATAGTCATCAACCACATACCCATCATATTGCCACTTTTCGGCCCATCATGATCGTGCACATACCCCTCTTTGACATAGTGATGGTGGCACTGGGGAGATTTATTGATGAGACAACACAATGTCAGGAAGAGTTTCATCCATGTCTATTCGATAGGTCAATAGTTATCTTATTGGTGAGACATTCATGTATTAGCGAGAGTCTGGGAGAAGTCTTCTCGATGGAGTGATAAGGAGTATGTAGGTGTTGTCTATAGTGTCCCTCTAGTTGCTACTATGTGTTTCAATTTTTTTATGTTTTTCAGTTATTCGTTTAGCTATTTTGGATACTATATTACATCTTTTATTAGTAATGACACAAATTTTATGTTAGTTGTTATACTCTGTGGATGATAGATTGGACATCGTGATCATCTAGTTATGTTCATGTGTTGACATTATGATTGGAATGTGTTTGTTATAGTTTATGTTATTTCTAAGTTTTAATGAGGTTATCATGATGTAATTGTTGTTTATCATATAATGATGTCGATTAGTCCTAGTGAAGGAGACAGTGTAGCATAACTCACTCATGAGTACCCTACCACGCTATGACTCTTCTTCATGGTGTGTTTGTTGATATACAATGATATGTTTAACAGTTTTGTTTGATGTAGCTTACAGGTACCCGACATTGTTTCCACCTACTTGTCGGATCTGAGCATGCCCTAACCCAATGTAAATATGTTGTTTTGGAGATAGTGTCAAGTTCATCATTAGCCATCATTCTTCATTGAATGAGTATCCGTTTGTCACCCATCATTGTTTTTTTGTCATTTGGTTTTGTCATGTCCTTGTTTTAATCACAAATGGAAATTGATTAATTAATCAGTTTAATGATTTATTGATTATTCATTTATTTAATTGATAATGTTGATATGTTATTTGAAATAATTGATGCATAGATAATTTGATAATTGAATTGTAATGTGTCTTTAAAGGGGTTTAATTAGTTAAATTAATTAGATGGTATGTTTATTTTAATATAATTGTTAGTTGTGAATAATTGAATATTTATTTATTTAATGTGCAAATTTAAATGTTTAAAAAATAGCTAACATTGAGTTGTTTCAACTAAAAATGTGAAAATATCTCAAAACGTGACTTCAAGTCAGAAGATATTATCTTGGGTGTTTATTTAGTTTGAATTGAATGATTAATTGGAATTGCATGCTGACTTTCAATTAATTATGGTAAATTTGAGTTAATTAATAATTAATTAAAAATCCTTTGGTGTGCAATTTCATTCACGGGAAGTGATTTTTTTTTGGATTTCTAGGAAGAAAACTTTCACGACAGTTTTTTGAAAAGATTCTTCTTTGTATTTTTTGGTTTAAAGTTTCGTAGAAAGTACTTTTCAAACGAATCAGTGCTTTTGGGAAATAAATAATTGCAGGTTTACTAGTTTTGGCTTCTATCTTTGTTAGATTTAGGATTAAAAACTGGGTTTTCTTCTTTTATTTGCATATTCTTGAATATAATTTCTAAATATTATTATGTTTGAATTTTGTGCACTTGGAGAAACGTTTATGCTTTCTTGTGGAATAGGATAACTCAGGAAAACCTGTATGCACACCAAAGAAATAGTTAGGAAGAGCTTTCGAATTTTAAAAGAAAAGTAAAACAAAAAGCTAGTAAAACCTAGCTATAAAAATATAGACTTTTATAACATGTTTAGAATCCCATTTGGCACATTTACCTCCTTTTTTGCACATATTGCATTCTTGTTGGAGTATCAAATACCACCTACCGTGTTGCATTCTGAAGCAAGTCTTTATGTAGTGAAATTCGATGTAGATAAATTTTTTCAATAATTGGGGAAAGTTTTGAATACTCAAGAAAAAAACAATTTATAAGCTTTCAATTTATATGTATTTCAGTCTGATGCTCTGTGTTGGTATTCATCGTATATACACTTTGTAGAATTTGATGTGTATGCTATATAACTAGGAATCAATGCATGTAGTTCGAATGGTGCACACAACCAAGATATATTTTAATTCAAAGCAATTCCTGTTGTGGATACAATGATTTCTTGGAGAGTTGGGCATAAAACAAGACAAGTATGTGCTATATTGTGATAGTCAGAGTGCCATTCACTTGGCGAAAAAATCTAGCTTTTCACTCACAAACCAAACAGATTGACTTAAGGTATCATTGGATTAGGCAGGTGTTGGAGGAAGGAAAGCTACACTTGGAAAAGATCCATACAGCTGAGAACCCTGTAGATATGTTTACAAAAATACTGCCAAAAGCCAAGCAAGAGTTATGTAGGAGCTTGGCAGGCCTGCAAATGACTTGATGTGTAGGCTTGGGCAAGGATCAATAGCAAAAAGGATCATCTACAATTGCAGTTTGCTATCTAGGAGCCTTGTATTTAGCTTCAAGTGGGAGAATGTTAGTTGTGAAGGCTAAATTTAGCTTCAAGTGGGAGGATGTTAGTTTTCTGAA
This sequence comes from Sequoia sempervirens, assembly GCA_007258455.2. NCBI lineage: Eukaryota > Viridiplantae > Streptophyta > Pinopsida > Cupressales > Cupressaceae > Sequoia > Sequoia sempervirens. The sequence continues at coordinate 74,995 of VDFB02107016.1, forward strand.
GACTAAATTTAAAAATCAAGAAACTTTTATTTCGAATTAAGAAAAATCTAATTCGAATAGAAATCAAGAAACTTCTATTTCGAATTAAGAAAAATCTAATTCGAATAGAAACTCCTCATATTATCCAGAAACTTCTTCTTTCGAAAAGCATTTTATAAATATGTCAATATTTATCTCTCCTATGTATTATTGATGAAGTATGATTTTCGAAAAGCTCCTGATGTAAAAGATTTTCTGAGATAATAAAAGCTATTGATCCTTGCCCCGTGGTTTTTCCTCCACATTGGAGGTTTTCCACATAATCTCTGTGTTATTGTCAATGTCTTATTTGATGTCTACTTTATTTACCGTGTTTTAATTTTATTGCTACTGTTATTATTTTTATTCTGGTTTAAATTACATAACAATTCCCCCCCCCACAAACTTTAGATAATGTGATATCCTCTTGTTTACCTTTCCTAGCCGAGCTCTTAAGTTTCTTTTGATGAGTTTTCTCTTATGGGAGGAAAATAAATTATAAACCATTCGATGTATTCTATTCTGATAACATTTCATAGGTTTTTTATAGAGTGCTTTATTAATTCAAAGACTTTAAGAGCTTCTGGAAGAAATCGGCGTCTATCCCATTGCCTGTAGTCAACTTACTCGCAGTGTTCTTTATTCTTCTAGCATCCAAGTCTACTTCGTATTGCCAACATTGTTCCTTATAGATGCCCTCTGATGATCAAATTGAAGTATTGTATTATAGATGTTGATTTTACTCACTTAATTGCTACCTTGGATTTTGTTTTTAATCAATCTTTGTCACCAGGGGTATTTATGTAATTGCAAATGATTGTTTTGTATGCTTCGCTGCACTGTTATGCATAATTATGTTTTCTACCTGTTAATTAACATTCATAAATATAAAATTCAATGCATTTTAGTAGATTCACCATGCCATGGCCTTACATCATTTTTTTCATGAATTAATTTATTCACCAAAAGCTTCTTCATGCTTATCCAAAAAAAAAAGAAACTATTTTCTCCAAGTGCATGCACAACAATTATCTAATGTTTTTTGTTTATTTGCAGTAAACTCTTTAAATGTCTTAAAATATAGAAAATATTTATATTTGTATGTGATGAATCAATTTATTTGATAATTATATTAGCCTTGTATGTAGAAAATTACTTTAAAAGCGTCGACTTTATTTAGGTGGTTCTATTCCTACAACTGATTTAAGGGATTGTGAAGCTTGGCATAAAACTCGTCCCTTTGTTTACATTAAACATTGTAATTCTTTGATTTCATTTTTATGGGAATTATGTAATCGAGTAGGTCTGTAGGAGGCCTTTTTGTGCAATGTGAAAAGATATCCATTAGCTTGATGTTGCCAGTGCAGTCCAATCTCAGTCAATTTTCTAAATTTGAGCATGGAAGGGTGTGAACGTTTAAATAAGTTCCCCGATTGATTGGAAACATGTAATAGGTAAAGCGCTGGAACATAATAGAAAATTTTAAAACTTTAAATTATCTCCCTGATACCATTCACTGCCAGTTACAGTGGAAAAACTTGAACATGGTAGGGTGTATAGATTAAATTAACCTTCCTGATTCTTTTGGAAATCTCTCAAAGTTGCAACGCTTGGATATTGAAGGCTATAGAGGTTTACAATATTTTTTTCTGATTCCTTTGGTAACTTGTCACATCTACAGCACCTGAAAATAGAATGTTGTAGAGGTTTAAATAATCTCTTTGATTTCGTTGTCAACCTATTTTAGCCGCAACACTTGGACATAATAGGAAGTTAAAGATTTAAATTACCTCATTGATTCCATCGCAACTACCACACTTGAACTTAATAGGAAGTTTAATGAATTAATGAACCAAAGGGAATTTCCTTAACTTGTGAATCTCAGCCGACTATAGGCTCTCCTCACATTGATTATAGATTCTTAGACTTCCACGTCTTTTCTTTGTCCTCAATCAAACTATGTATCCTATGCATAAATGCATGCCCTACTGGTAGTCGAATGATGCATATAAATCTTCTTGTTCAAGGTTTCTAGTTATTTAGAGTTCTATATATTTGCATGGCGAAGTTAACAATATGTTGAGGGATTGTTTAGATACTGTGAGATTCTCTAGTTTAGGAATTGAAAAATCTGTTTCTTTTTAAAAGTTGGAATTAGTAATTGATTTTAATTTTATTTGTAGATATATATTGTGGTTATATTGCATTAAAATGAATATTTTATATATTAAATCTAATTGTTAAGGGATTGAAACTATTATATTAACTCCATTTGATATGATTTGAAGTTCTTTGAAATTATATTTGATATTCAAGTAGACTTAAGGAATTTTGTTATTACAAAAAAAGAATGTATGAATTTTAAGTTAAGGTTTGTTTTGTCTTGATTTTAAATAAAAAGTAAATGTAATTTGGAAATAAAGTGATTTTGTGTTTTGTTAATTAAAGAGGATATAACATCTCTAGTTTAATGTTTTTTTTTTGATACCTCGATAGATACCAATGAAAAATATTTACTACACTTTAAGGTAAAGGTGTTTCATGTGTTGTGGAAACTTATGTTTTCTTAAGACTTATATGTTCTTTAGAGAATTGTTGATTTAATTGATTTTCACAATTCTTGTATAGAATTTGCTATGGTCAAGCTATGCATGTTCTTATGACACCTATGTGGTGAATTAGAGTATGATGTTTTATGTCATGGATCAAATGTGGTCATACCTATTCTAATTTGTGCATTGTAGGCTATCCTATATGTTATATAAGATTTTGTTTTTTCTTATAGGAAGAGTGGCTTTCGTTAGGGGCCGAAACTTTAAGAGCTTACTAGGGTAACCTATTAACAGTAGTTAATCGAGTGAAAAATTAATTGAATGTACTCTGGGTTGGGTGATAATCATAATAGAATAAGATAATTTGAATGCCTCACCTAGTGCCTTAATACTTGTATAGATTAAGGGTAGGTTAAGAAGGCCTGGAATGGCTTGGTCATTTACCTTGTCCTCTTGAAAGGTAATTCGATTCCACATGAGTTTATCTAGGGGTCGGGAATTGGTAGAGACTACCAGGGTAACTCTGGATGAGGGCATGTAGTCTAGGAAGATTCACAGGGTAACCTAGAACAACTATGTGATGACACTCTTACCTGAAGGATGTTTGTAGTCTCTTGTGTAGAGTTAACTGATATATTATGGTCTTCTCTTAAAGCATTTGTTGTGATTACTATGGTTTGATGTCATTATGTTGTTACATCGTGATGTGATTGTCAGCCATGTGATGTTATGTTCTGCCTTTTTGATTGATTGATTTGTGGACCTAGCATTATCTCCTAGCATGGAGGGAGTGAACCTTAGGGTACCATGTGGTTGGGAGGAACATGATTTTTCCTCCATTAGGTCCCCCTTGCAGGTTATGCAGCTCCAGATGAGATTATTCTTGGTAGGTTTCTGGATTCACTTTGTTCATGGAGTTGGATGTTGAGCATGCTCGTGAACAAGATGGACGGTTGTACATGATCATAATTCATATTGTATACTATCTTGATAGTTACAAAATGATTTATTGTATTAAGATTTTGATGTTACAAGATTCTTTTATAATCTCGCTTGATGTGTGTTGAAAGTAACTAGATTCCATCATGATTTGTAATTGTATCACTCATTTGGAATAAAGTTTATCCTTATGCTTTTTGTATTGTGGTTTTGTAATGTGATTTTTACTTGTAATTGTTTAAGTAATGTCATCAAGGAACCCTGAGGACATATTTGTAGTTGTACACTTTGTAATTATGATGTTATCAAATGGTTTTTTTTTTAAATATTCAGATATCTTGTTGCTTATGTGTTGCTCTCTAGGTTCCTTGGTAGCATGTTATAGATGGTATTAGTGTTGGTGTAATTAATATTTAATTACACTTTGCATAAGTTTACTTAGGCATATTTAATTCTTAAGTTATAGGTTTTATCCTTATCTTGTTGAGCTATCTGGTTGCTCAAGATAAGATTAGGGTTTGCATCTTTTCTTTTATAAAGAAAATCATATCTTGTAATTTATTGAATTTCTTGAATACTATGTTGCACATCTTTCTTTCAAACTCTCTTGCTTTTTTGATTTTCTCTTCTATGGAAGGTCTTTTCAGTTTGCAAATCTGATCTTGATTTCTAACATGGTATCAGAGCCTTGATTTGCAGCCCCTTCTCATATTTTTGGAGAGATTCATTATAGAGTTTGTTCGGGATTCCTCGAGGTTTTCATACCTTGAGTTTGTCTCTCTATTTGGGTGCTCTTGCATGGTTGCTTTTAGCGCACTTTGGAGGAAATCTGAGCTCATATTCGAGTCTAGGGCTATCAAAAAAGTCAAGATCGACTTTTGTTTCACCTAAATCTAACATTTTATGCCAGAGTTATGAGGGTTTAAAGATTTGCCAGATCTGGGAGTTGCGAAGCTTTTGGTGCATTTTCAGGCAGATTGGACCTTGCCATCAGATCTAGAGTGTCTGAGAGATGAAAAATAACATATTACACACCCTATTTTGACATCAGGAGCCTCTGAAGCAATTTTTTTATTTCGAAGGTCGTACGGCCTTTGTACCGCCTTGTGCACGCATTCCAAAAAAAAAGGTTTTCCTGCATTCAATAAATCTATTATGTTTTTTTTGAAAAATCAAAATTTTGCTTTAAAAAATTAAATAGAAAGCAAAAGTTTTTTAAAAATTAAAACAAAAAGGCTGATTTTTTTTAAAAAGGTGGGAGCGGATTTAATGGAGGGTACTGCAGATACCCTGCCATGGTAGGGCCTGCGGGACCCTCCCGTACCCTATTGTTGGCGACCTTCTATATGCCAGTCAGCGTACTACCTGCCACCGCCAGCTTATAGCCGACCGGCAGTACATAGGCCGACCAAATTTTTTTTATTAATTTTTTTTAAAACAAAAAAATTATTATTTGTAATTTTTTTAATTATTTTTTTATACAAAAAACCAATTTTTTCTCTAATAAGCCAAATTGTGCAAAAGCACCAATGGCCAGTTGACCGTCAATTTTAAGCTCACAGTTTTGCTGCGACAGCCGTTTGGACGTCAAATTTAATGGCTCATTGTGTTTTTCCCCATTTTGGAGCAGTGTTCACGAAATCGAGTGTATTTTTTGCATATGATCTTTTTTTACAAATGACATACTGTTGGAAAGCTGATTCCGACGGCGATCCAGTGGTGCAAGTTTTTTTATCAGATTTTTCCCTAGATTTATTTTGCAGGCCTTTGAACTCATATGTTATTGTTTTCACTTCAGAGGGCACATCTTTTGACTCGGTGATCCATTTTTCGTCATTCTTGCGGCATTGGAAAGTTGATTCTGTCCTCTAAATAGATCTGAGGTCTATTTTTATTTTTTTGTTTATGCATGTTTGTATGCTCTCATTTTACAATCGTTGGGTTATTGTAATAAACGAACTGAGATAAAGTTCCATTCAGGGGGGTTTCTTGCATAATAAATCTGATTAGAGTGTAGTTTTCACTTTGATCTGCATATCCATTGTGTTTTGATGGCAACTTGTATGGGTTATCTGGTCTCCTAAGTTTCTTTTGGCCATATTTTATGCTATAGCTTGACACATATCAGATTCACATCCAGTTCACACTTTAGATTGAGAGCCTATGGTTAATGATCCACATTGGATCCATCTCAGTTTGAGGGCCATGTTTTTATGGTTATTGTTCCAGAGTCTTCATGGTACTCCTTCCCATGGAAGAGTTTTAGTCATAGTTTGGCATTGGCATTGAGATACACGGGTTCCAAATTCTGTCATCATCTCATCTACTGTTGCTTCACATATTCCAAGGTTGTTCCAGTTTGTGAGTTTTCCAGTGTTCCATGGCATCAGGTCTGCTGTTGATTTATCATGATTCCTTGAGTCAATCAGTGACTCTCATTTGGTTTCAGTAGTAAACAGAAGTATCTTTCCTTGCTTGCCAGTTTCAGGTTTCAATGTTACTCCACAGTGTTCTTCCAGTACTTCTTACAACATTCATCTCATTGTAGGGGGGTTTTATCCCACTAAGTTTTCCTTCTCTACTTCATATTTGTATTTGTACATGAGTACCTGATCAGGCCTTGTTGCCAGGACTCATATTTGCATAATAATTTTTCTTCTCCCTAATTTTCACTTATGGGGGGTGTTGGTGTAATTAATATTTAATTGCACTTTGCATAAGTTTACTTAGGCATATTTAATTCCTAAGTTATAGGTTTTATCCTTATCTTGTTGAGCTATCTTGTTGCTCAAGATAAGATTAGGGTTTGCATCTTTGATTTTATAAAGCAAATCATGTCTTGTAATTTATTGAATTTCTCGAATATTATGTTGCACATCTTTCTTGCAACCTCTCTTGCTTTTTTTATTTTCTCTTCTGTGGAAGGTCTTTTTGGTTTGTAAATATAATCTTGGTTTCTAACAATTAGAGCACAAGGTTCTAACACTGGGTACTTTCAATATTGTGAGTTGATTACATTGATCTAGGTGATGTAATCTTGAGTTTATGTTTTCCCTTCTTGGGTTGTTCTTGCTTGTCTACCTGAGAGTTGTCATTAGATGGTGTCAGTCCAATGGTGCAAGAAACTAATAGAAAGGATAGGCCCCTTAGTGTTGTGTGCAATGCACCAATATCCTTCCTATCGGGGAAATGCATTATGGACATTGGGTCACATGTGAATGCGATGAGTTTGTGTGTGTGTGTTTTATCCATTTTTTGTTTGTAGGCTTCTAGGAGTAAGCCTTATCCTAGGGGGGATGTAGTGTCCCTCCAGTTGCTACTATGTGTTTCAGTTTGCTTATGTTTGTTTTCTATTTGTTTAGGTATTTTGGATACTATATTACATATTTTATTAGTTACGACAAAGATGTTATGTTATTTGTTATACTTTATGGATGATACATTGGACATCATGATCATCTGGTTATGTTCATGTGATGACATTATGATTGAAACATGTGTGTTACAGTTTATGATGTTTCTAAGTTTTAATGAGGTTATCGTGATGTAATTATTGTTTATGATATAATGATGCTTGTTAGTCTTGGTAAAGGGGACAGTGTAGCATAAATCATTCATGAGTAGCCTACTACATTGCAACTCTTCTTCATTATGTGTTTGTTGATATATGGTGATATGTTTAACAGTGTTGTTTGATGCAGCTTATAGGTACCGAGAATCGTCTCCACCTACTTGTTAGGTCTAAACATGCCCTAACCCAATGGAAATATGTTGTTTCAAAGATAGTGTTAGGTCCATCATTAGCCATCGTTCTTCATTGAATGAGTATCTGTTTATCACCCATCGTTGTTTTATTGTTTGGTTCCATCATGTCCTTCATGTTTTCCTCATGAATGGAAATTGATTGATTAATTAGTTTAATGATTTATTGATTAGTTACTAATTTAATCAATAATGCCAAAATGTTATTTGAATTAATTGATGTGAAGATAATTTGATAATTGAATTGTAATGTGTCTTTAAAGGGGGTTAATTAATTAAATTAATTAAATGATATGTTTATTTTAATATAATTGTTAGTTGTGCATAAGTGAATATTTATTTATTATTTAATGTACAAATTTAAATGTTTAAAAAATAGATAACATTGAGTTGTTTCAATTGAAAATGTGAAAATATCTCAAAACATGACATCAAGTCAAAAGATAATATCTTGGGTGTTTATTTAGTTTGAATTGAATGATTAATTGGAATTGCATGCTGACTTTGAGTTAAGTCTGGTAACTTTGAGTTAATTAATAATGAATTGAAAAGCCTTTAGTGTGCAATTTCATTTAGGGGAATTAATTTCTTTTGGATTTTTGGGAAGAAAACTTTCACGATAGTTTTTGAAAAAGCTTATTTTATGTATTTTTTGGTTTAAAGTTTTGTACATAGTGGTTTTTGAAGGAATCAGTGCTTTTGGGAAATAAAGAATTGCAGTTTTACTGGTTCTAGCTTCTATCTTCATTGTATTCAGAAATAAAAATTAGGTTTTTCTCTTTTATTTGCATATTCTTGAATATAATTTCTCAATATAAATGCTTGAATTTTGTGCACTTGGAGAAACGATTATGCTTGCTTGTGGAATAGGATAACTCAGCCAAACCTATATACACACCAAAGAAATAGTTAGGAAGAGCTTTCAAATTTTAAAAGAAAAGAAAAACAAAAAGCTAGTGAAACCTAGCTATAAAAATATTGACTTTGATAAATGTGTTTAGAATCCCATTGGGCACATTTATTTCCTACGTTGCATATATTGTATTCTTGTTGGAGTATCAAATACCACCTACCACGTTGCATTCTTAAGCAAGTCCTTATGTAATAAAATTTGAAGTAGATACCTTTGTTCAGTAATTGGGAAAAGTTTTGAATACTCAAGAAAAATATGATTTATAAGCATTCAATTTATATGTATTTGAGTTTGATGCTTTGTGTTGAAATTCACTGTATATATACACTGTAGAATTTGATGCGTATGTTGTATAACTGGGAATCGATGCATGTAGTTCAAATGGTGTGCACAACCAAGATATATTTTAATTATGAGCAATTTCCACCCCAAAACTTTAGGTAATGTGATATCCTGTTGTTTACATTTCCCAGCTGCGCTCTTAAGTTTCTTTTGATGAGTTTTCTCTTATGGGAGGCAAATAAAATTATAAATATTTCTATGTCTTCTATTCTCATAACATTTCATAGGTGTTTTATAGAGTGCTTTATTAATTCAAAGACTTTAGAGCTCCTAGAAGAAATTGATGTCTATCCCATTGCTTGTAGTCAACTTACTCGCAATATTCTTTATTCTTCTACCATCCAAGTCTGCTTGGTATTGCCAGCATTGTTCCTTATAGATGCCCTCTGAAGATCAAATTGAAATATTTTCTTATACATGTCAATTTTGTTGGTGTAATGGTCTCATTATTGCAGTCCAATCCTCACTCCCACTACTTCCTCTATTTTTATATTGACTATTGCATACTCGTGAGGTGTCCTTCGAAGGTTATGTGGTTGTCTATTATTAGACATTGTGGTGTGGAGAGTATTGACTATTGAAGATTATATATTGTTGTGTTTGCTGCTGTGTAATGTAATATGGAAGAGATAGTGAATAAAGATATTCCCCTTCTTTGAGAGTGGATGTAGGCATTTTGTTGAACCACTATAATTTGGTGTCTATTTTTCTCTTTTCTTTTCTATTTTATTTCTTTGCTCGTTTTTAATATTTAACAATTGGTATCAAAGATTTGGTTAGAAAGTTGTTTTGGAAATCTTGAATATTTTTTGGAAATGGATATGGAATCTTTGGATGATTGGGCTCGAGCTCTCATGCATTCGTCGTGTGGCATGAAGAGAATTTTGATGAAGTGGGAGTTGCAGTCACAACTATAGACAATGACATTGAGCTAGATGAAGTTGCGCCAATGGAAGTAGATGAATCTCCTATTGTTGATCCTGATTCCCTGAGCACTACCCAAGTGAGGTATGTGTGGGAAAGGCCTCCACAGGATTTGGGAGGCGAGGATTTTGACATGCTCAAAGAATCAGAGATGCTACAGACGCTGAAGGAAACAAAAGATACATCACCAATAGATGTTGATGTGAAAGCTAAAATGAAATGTCGTGTACATTGGTGGGATGGCTGGACAAATGACAAGGATTCAGCTGAAGAGAAAGATGTTGGGTTTGGAGTTGAATCTAAACTAGAAAAGTTTAGAGCACTTCTTGACTGCATAGGTGATGTCCAACATTGAAAAGCTCTCATGAACGAGTTGTAGAAGAGGGAAAAAGAAGATAAGAGTGGAAAGTTTGTAAAGGACCTACTATTGCTGCTCTATGACATGGTTTCTCTCACTTCTGGCAAGCTAGGTATCACCATTTATGAAGAAAAAGATGAATATGTGCAGACCAAAATTCAACTTCGAACCCCAGTTGAGGAGGAGGAGGTCAGTGAAGATGTTGTAATCTTGGAGGCGAAGGAAGAGCCAAAGCTAATTTTTGTGGAAGAGTTTTTTGAAGACTTTGGAAAGGCTAAGGCTAAGGCCTTTGAATCTCTTATATCAGCAAGGCAAAAACAACGGAAAGGAAAAGATAGAGCCATAAGCAGAAGAGCTTTTGTGGAAAACCTGGTGCGTGTTAGTTTTTATCACAACTATGGTAAGATTTTTAAGAAGCCTCATCGTCCTTATTAGAAAATCACTAGAAATTATTTTCAAAACATTCATCCAGCAACTAGAATGATGTCAAACCTTGACACCGTAAACATGAAGGCTAAGGATTATATGACTATGACTGAAGAAGCCAATGCTCCGCTCGAGCTTGAAGATGAGTACGGGCTTATAAATAAGAGGGAGTTGTGGTAGGTGCAGTATACATTGCATGAAATGGCAGATAAGACATTGCAATAAATGGCTACAAGAGTCCAAGAGAGGCATTTGGGTGATTTTTCTAAGGTGCATGAAGCCCATTTTGCAAAAGCCATATCTTTCATTCTTTAGAAAAAGCGTCTAAGAGTCTCGTCTGGGATTCGATGTGCTCTGAAAAGATAGGTCAGGGGTTGGCATCGGGGCTGCTTGGGAGTAGAAGACGACGCTGGCATTGACATCCACCTTGAGCAGAGCTTAGAGTTTCTTGGCTTGGAGGTTCATACGACGATGTGTCCAGAAGCCTCTACTAAGAGTGGGGTTACTAAAAATAATAAGATCCAATCTCAGAGTGCATGAATGGATGTCATTGGCATATCTTCTGAAGAATTAGATCATGAAAATTTGATGCCAAATCCTATTAGAGGTGAGTTTTATGATTTTGATGTTGATATTGTTAAAAATGTGGCTGTGATTTGGAGACAGGATTCTGTCAAAAATGTTGGTTATTCTATTTTGGGTTATTCAAGGATGAAGTCTGGAATTATTGCAAAATATTCGAAAAGCTGGTTTGATTCCTCTTCCAAAAAGCTTGGGATGGGAAGACAGTCTTCCATAGAAGATGTTCTAAAGAACTTGTTGGAGAATAGCTTCACTGGAGAAGTTCCCATGCAGCCTGGTATACCCTTAGTGCAACCCTTGCCAGTTGAAAGGCACCCTCCAGTATCCAATGTGTTGCCTTCTCCTACCCAACACACATTTAACAAGCCTTTCAATGTTACTTTTTTGCCTTATTTACTTCACCTGCAGCCTTCAGATGTTAATTACACGCCATATTTAGGTGAAAAACAACCTTTTAATGATCCATCATTGCCTCTTAAAGTCCATTCACAACCCTTCAAACATGATACACACTCTCCACTGGACACTGCGCAACCTCCTTCGGGTCATTTAAATTTTTTTGACAGTTATTTAGTGGGATTTGGTGGTCTTGTTGAACAGAGCATTGGAAATATCCTGGGACAACAAATTGGAGGACCTCTGTAGGAATAGGGAAGTAATATTGAAGTTAATTTACAAAATAATTTTCATAATTTAAATGAATGGAATATGGAATCCAGAAAGAGTTTGAGTTTGCTGCCACAAGGAGGTATATAGAGTTAGAGTTTTGGAAGCAGTTTGTAGGGGAGTTTTGATATGCTAGAGGAACTTGAATTGCAACATGAAGAAATTCAAAGGCTTGTTGCAAAGAACAGGAGGCTTGCAACTACACAAGTAGGTATGTGCCATGAGCTAGCTATTGTACAAGATGAAATAATTTATCTAAATCAGGTGGTGAGAAATGTTAAAGCTGACAACGACCTTAAAGCTAGGGAATTGTTTGATAAAAGTCTTATATGGCTTGAATGGATTCTTTTTATTGCATAGTTGTGAATTGCAGAGTGTGATGACCTTGGTTTAGATAGTTTTCGGCTTAAAGAGGGATCCCGTATATTATTGCATTTATTGAGAAGCTCCCAAGAAGAGGTATGTACAGGAAAATGCAACTGTTGAAAATACAAAGGAAGCGGATCCATTTGATTTGGATCAGTTCTTGACAAAGGAGAAGACAAGGAAGCAAACAATGTTCAAAATTTTGGAAAAGGATGGTGTTGCGATTGATTGACAAGCGTAGAAATGATTTATACGGATTTTCCTTGAACAAACATTGAAGCCTTGAAATGTGGGCTTCTTTTCAAAATGATAATCAGATTGGAAATTGCAAGGGCTATGTCTAGATAGGTTTTGCAACTCAAATTGGACTTCAAGTGGGAGATTGTTGGTGTAATAGTCTCATTATTGCAGTCCAATCCTCACTCCCACTACTTCCTCTATTTTTATATTGACCATTGCATGCTTGTGAGATGTCCTTCAAAGGTTATGTGGTTGTCTATTATTAGACATTGTGGTGTGGAGAGTATTGACTGTTGAAGATTATATATTGTTGTGTTTACTATTGTGTAATGTAATATGGAAGATATAGTGAATAAAGATATTCCCTTGCTTTGAGAGTGGATGTAGGCATTTTGCTGAACCACTATATTTTGGTGTCTTTTTTGCTCTTTTCTTTTCTATTTTATTTCTTTGCTCATTTTTAATATTTAACAATTGGTATTAGAGCTTTGGTTAGAAAGTTGTTTTGGAAATCTTAAATATTTTCTAGAAAATGGATATGGAATCTTTGGATGATTGTGATCAAGCTCTCATGCATTCGTCGTGTGGCCATGAAGAGAGTTTTCATGAAGTAGGAGTTGCAGTGACAACTACAGACAATGACATTGAGCTAGATGAAGTTGTGCCAATGGAAGTAGATGAATCTCCTATTGTTGATCCTGATTCCCTGAGCACTACCCATGCGAGGTATGTGTGGGAAAGGTCTCCACAAGATTTGGGAGGCGAGGATTTTGACATGCTCGAAGAATCAGAGATGCTACAAATGTTGAGGGAAACAAAAGATACATCACCAATAGATGTTGATGTGAAAGCTAAAATGAAATGTCATGTACATTGATGGGATGGCTGGACAAATGACAAGGATTCAGCTGAAGAGAAGGACGCTGGGTTTGGAGTTGAATCTAAACCAGAAAAATTTAGAGCACTTCTTGACTACATAGGTGATGTCCAACAACAAAAAGCTCTCATGGATGAGTTGCAGAAGAGGGAAAAAGAAGATAAGAGTGGAAAGTTTGTAAAGAACCTAGTATTGCTGCTCTGTGACATGGTTTCTCTCACTTCTGGAAAACTAGGTATCACCATTTATGAAGAAAAAGATGAAGTTGTGTAGACCGAAATTTCACTTCGAACCCCAGATGAGGAGGAGGAGGTCAATGAAGATGTTGATGTAATCTCAGAGGCGAAGGAAGAGCCAAAGGTAAGTGTTATGGAAGAGTTTTTTGAAGACTTCAGAAAGGCTAAGACTAAGGCCTTTGAATCTCTTATATCAGCAAGGGAGAAACAACAAAAGGAGAAGATAGAGCCATAAGCAGAAGAGCTTTTGTGGAAAACATGGTGCACGTTAGTTTTTATCACAACTATGGTAAGATTTTTAAGAAGCCTCATCATCCTTATCAGAAAATCACTAGAAATTGTTTTCAAAACATTCATCCAGCAGCTAGAATGATGTTAGACCTTCATGCCCTAAACATGAAGGCTAAGGATTATATGATTGTGGCTGAAGAAGCCAATGCTCCACACGAGCTTGAAGATGAGTACGAGCTCAGAAACAAGAGGGAGTTATGGTAGGTGCAGTATGTGTTGCATGAAATGGCAGATAAGCCATTGCAATAAATGGCTGCAAGAGTCTAATGGAGGCATTTGGGTGATTTTTCTAAGGCGCATGAAGCCCATTTTGCAAAAGCCATATCTTTCATTCTCCGAAAAAAGTGTCCAAGAGTCTCTTCTGTGGTTCGATGTGCTCTAAAAAGATAAGTCAGGGGTTGGCATCGAGGCCACTTGAGAGTAGAAGATGACGTTCGCATTGACATCGGCCTTGAACAGAGCCTAGAGTTTCTTGGCCTGGAGGTTGATACAATGATGGGGCCAAAAGCCTCTACGGAGAGTGGGGTTACTGAAAATAATAAGATCAAATCCCAGAGTGCATGAATGGATGTCATTGGCATATCTTTTGAAGAATTAGATCATGGAAATTCGACGCCAAATCCTGTTATAGGTGAGTTTTATGATTTTGATGTTGATATTGTTGAAAATGTGGCTGTGATTTGGAGACAGGATTCTATCAAAAATGTTGGTTATTCTATTTTGGGTTATTCAAGGATGAAGTCTAGAATTATTGCAAAATATTCAAAAAGATGGTTTGATTCCTCTTCCAAAAAGCTTGGGATGGGAAGACAGTCTTCCATAGAAGATGTCCTGAAGAACTTGTTGGAGAATAGCTTCACTGGAGAAGTTCCCATGCACATAGTGCAACCCTTGCCAGTTGAAAGGCACCCTCCAGTATCCAATGTGTTGCCTTCTCCTGCCCAACACACATTTAACAAGCCTTTCAATGTTACTTTTTTTCCTTATTTACTTCACCCACAGCCTTCAGATGTTAATTACACGCCCTCTTTAGGTGAAAAACAACCTTTTAATGATCCATCGTTGCCTCTTAAAGTCCATTCACAGCCTTTCCAACATGGTGCACACCCTCCAATAGACACTGTGCAGCCTCCTTCGGGTCATTTAAAGTTTTTTGACAGTAATTTAGTGGGAGTTGGTGGTCTTGTTGAACAGAGCATTGGCAGTATCCTGGGACAACAAATTGGAGGACCTCTGTAAGAATAGGGGAGTAATATTGAAGTTAATTTACAAAATAATTTTCATAATTTAAATGAATGGAATTTGGAATTCAGAAAGAGTATGAGTTTGCTGCCACATGGAGGTATACAGAGTCGGAGTCTCGGAAGTAGTTTGCAGGGGAGTTTTGATATGCTAGAGGAACTTGAATTGCAACGTGAAGAAATTCAAAGGCTTGTTGCAGAGAACAGGAGGCTTGCAACTACACAAGTAGGTCTGTGCCACGAGCTAGCTGTTGTACAGGATGAAATAATTCATCTAAATCAGGTGGTGATGAAATATTTTTGAAATAATATAGATAACTTATTCAAATTTTTACATCAAGTTACCTAACACTAATTTTTCTGAATTTTTTGCCACTTAAGGGTTTGTTTTTTCCATGATGATCCTGCACATACCCTGTATTCATATATATATATATACATATATATATATATATAAATCAACTCAAATGTTTTAATTGGGTAGAATATTTTCATAAAAATTTCTAGAAGAAGATTTTTTCAAAATTACCTAAGAGATTTTTTTTAATTTTCCAAATAAATAAAATTAATTTGTGAAAAGTAAACATGATAATCATCTATAGGAAATATTTAAAAAATTTCACCAAGGTTTCAATTTTACAATTTTGACAGAGGATTCCATTTGCAACCTATAGAGGTTTTCTACTATTTTCCTTTTATAGTTTTCCTGTTGTTTAACAATGATTTTATTTCATGAGGTTCTTTGATTTTAGTATAAAAATTTCTACAGAGGCAACAAAATAATAAAGAAAAAAATTCAATAGTTGAGAACAAAGTTTTTCTACAGAGGAACTTTTAACAATTTTGTTTTCTACAGAGGGTTACAACTAATTCACGGGAATTTCCTCTTGCACAGAAAATTTCAAGAAATATTTTCAAAACAAGAAAAAAATTAAACAAATAGTAAAAAATTATGTTTTTCCTAAATCTTGAAGGAATGAGAGTTGGAGGAAAGCTTCACCTCTAGAATTTCAACTTCTAAATCCTTTCCAGAAACTTCACCTCCAACTAGAAGCAAAATATGAACCGAAAAAATATATATTAAAAACCTCCAATTTTAACTAGAAAACCCCCAAAACCCCCAAAAACATTTTATAGCCAATTTCTTTCCATGAAGAAACTTCTTGCCATTCACAACATGCCAATATTCTCTCAGAGAATATTTTAAAAAAATAATTTTATTAAATTCCCACTCACTTCCGCAAATCCTCTAATAAAAAATAACTAATTTTTAATTATTTTTCTTTTAATAATAATAAAGCATTATAAGCTATTTAATTAATTTTAAAATTTAAAACTCAATACCACTACCTTAAGCAAATTTAAAATTCTAATTCACATTATAACATCTATTTTTTTATTTAAACTATCCACTCAATCAAGAAAATTTAATTAATTATCTTAAATATAATCCTCTACAAATAATTATATCAACTAAATAACATTAATTAATCACACATAAAATAAAGATTAATAAAATAAAAAATATTCACAAATTTAAGTAAATAATCAATAACAATCAATATAGAAATAAAAACAAGGTCAAGACCACAACACCGTAAAACTCACAAGGTGACGAACTTAGGACGAGGACACTTTCTTATCAACTTACTTTTCAACATTATACCTATTGGGTTTATGGGACATGCTCAAACCTGTCAAATAGGTGGAGTTGATGTCAAGTATCTGCACCTTCCATATAAAAAAATATCAAGTAGCATGTAAATCTCCATTATAGATACACCATGAAAGGTAATTGAGGGGTAGCAGGGCACTTGCAAGCAAGGGATGCCACTCTGTCCTTTCACCAAGACTCACTAGAAAACACATCAGAAACCATAGCAGCATAGAATCACATCACCATATATATTATTAAAGAAAACCATAGCATAACCATATAACATAATCACCACGAAATGTATCATCAAAAATCACATGTAATATCAACTACAAGAAACCAACCAAACTATTAATCCACACACAACCAAAATAGTGAACTGATCACCCACACAAACCAAGTACAAAATCCACACATAAGAGTATCAAAAACATGAAGGGTACTACATTCTACCCCTAGAACATGGCTTACTCTTGGAATCCACTAAATAAATATGTGTAAGCCTCTCTAATACAGAATGCATCCTCCCATGTCGCTGAAGTCTCATTATTCGGGTCCCACTGAACCCACACCTGTTCAATACCTCTGCGCCTAAGTGAGAGTCTCCGATGTTGTAGCATGGCCATGGGATTGAGTACTACTTGACCATCCTTGACCTAAAGAGAATTCCAATCAAGTACGTGAGTAACATTTGGATAATATGGCCTAAGTACAAAAACATGAAAAACATCATGAATCCGCAATAGACTAGGTGAAAATTCTAGACAATAAGCAACAAGGGTAATCCTCTCCAAAAATTCAAATGGTCCAACAAATCAAGGCATGAGCTTGCAACCCTTTTTGTAATGGATTGGGCTATTTCACGATCGCACTCTCAAAAAGAATCGATCACCAATAGAGAACTAATGGTCAACTCTATGTGCATTAGCATATTTCTTATGTCTATCTTGAGCTACCACAAGATGCTCTATGATGCAAGCTACCTATTGTTCCATGTCCAAAAGCATTTCAAGACCAAGGATAACTCTGTCCTCAAGAGGGTCCCAACTTAATGGGGTCCAGTAGGGACAACCATATAGTGCGTGAAAGGGAGCCATACCAATCGAGCTATGATATCTGTTGTTGTAGGAAAACTCCACCAAATGAAAATAATCCTCCCAACATGATTGTTGATCCATCACGTACATACGAAGCATGTCCTCAAGAACCTGATTAACTCTTTCTGTCTGTCCATCTGTTTTAGGATGGTAGGAAAAACTAAAGTTAAACTAATTTCGTAAGGCACGGTGCAATGATTTCCACAATGTAGATGTGAACACCAGATCTTTGTTAGAAATGATTCTTCGTGGAATACCATGCAGATGAACAATATCTTCCATGAAGATTCTAGCAACCGAAGAAGTAGTGTGAGATGATCGAATGGGAGAAAAGTGTGTCACCTTGGTCAATCTATCAACTATGACCATGATAGCATCATGACATTGAGAAGTCATAGGCAATCCCACAATAAAGTCTACATAAATTATGTTCCACTTCCATTCTGGAATGAGATGAGGTTGTAAGAGACCTGTGGGATGCTAGTGTTCTGCCTTAACCATTTGATATTTCAAACACCTAGCCACTAAATCTACAATATCCCTCTTCATGCCAGCCCAAAAGTACAAGGCACAAAGATCTGCATACATTTTCTTAACTCCTAGGTGAGAAGAATAGGGAGCTCAATGGGCCTCAGTCATAATTAGAGTCTGAAGACCCTCAACAGAAGGCACATACATGCAACCCATATACCTCAAAAGACCATCTAACTCTAGTGAGTACCCTACAAAATTTCCTTCTAAAGCTCTACCAGATTTAATTTCTAACTTTACTTCCTGATACTAGCTATCTGTAGGAAGCGCTACGAGGACTTGACTCCTCAAACCCACCTCAAGAGCTACTACATAAATCTCATGTATCTGCTGACTCAGAGCATCTACCACTACATTTTCCTTTCCCTAAACATACTTGACCTCAAAGTCATATTTGCAAAGGAATTCCATCCATCTCCTCTATTTGGCATTCAGGTTTGGCTGAGTAAAAATGTATTGCAAAATGCGATGATCATTGTGAAGCTCAAACCTATGACCCAATAAGAAGTGTCTCCATCTCACAAGAGCATGAACCACTATAGCTAACTCCAAGTCATGTGTGGGGTAATTTAGCTCATGATCCTTGAGCTTACATGATTCATATGCAATCACATGTCCTTATTGCATCAAGATGGCTCCTAAGCCCTCCAAGGAAGCATCAGTGCACACCACGAAATCCCCAGTAGGATTACGAACCGCCAATATTGGTGCACTAGTCAACCTGTCTGTAAGGGTCTAAAATGTTGTATGGCACTAATCAGACCAAATGAACTTCTTCCCTTTTCTCTGAAGGGAAGTAATGGGATATGTGATCCTAGAAAAACCTTGTACAAACTGCCAATAATAGCTTGTTAACCCCATAAAACTATGAATCTCTAGAACATTCTTGGGTGTTTTCCAATCAATAATAACCTAGATCTTTGATGGATCCACTGCGATACCTCCACCTGAGATGATGTGCCCCAAATATTTCACTTCTGTTTTGTAGAACTCACACTTAGCCAAACTAGCAAATAGTTGGTTGTCCCTCAAACATTGTAATACCTGTCTCAAATGTTCCTCGTGCTCCTCCATTGATTTAGAGTACACTAGGATTTCATCAAGAAACACAAGTACAAACCTATCCAAGTAGGTTTGGAAGACTCCATTCATTAGGTTCATAAAAACTGATGGTGCATTTGTTAACTCGAACAACATACAAGTGAATTCATAATGCCCGTAACAAGTGCAGAATGTAGTTTTATGAATATTAGCTTTGGCTATTCACAACTAATGATAGCTAGACTTAAAATCAATCTTAGTGAAAACCTAAGCTCCTTTTATCTGATCAAACAAATCATCAATTCTTGGAAAAGGATACTGATTCTTGATCATCACTTTGTTGAGCTACCTGTAATCAATACATAATTGGAGCAAACTGTCATTTTTCACAAAAATAACTGGTGTTTCCCAAGGGGAAACATTAGGATGGATGAATCCTTTCTCTAAAAGCTCCTTTAGCTACAAATGGAGCTCCTACAATTCATGTGCTGTCTTCTAGTAAGGAGCTCAAGATATAGGCTCAGCTCTAGGAACAAGATCGATTCTAAAGTCGATGTCACACTTTGGTGGCATCCCTAGAATTTCACTTGGAAAAACATTAGAATATTCCTTAAGAAGGGGGTAATCATCTAATGAAATCCCTTGACTCTCTTCCAAGTCCAAATCATTAATCGACACTGCAAATAGCTGAAAACCCTATCTGAAGCACCTTTTTAATTGCATAGTTGAGATCAAATGTAGTGAGATAGGTCTTTAAATGCCAATGATCTCAACCTCATTACCTGCACCATCAACACAACACACAACCTTATGTTGACAATCAATTATGGCATGATGGGAACTCAACCAGTCCATACCTAGAACCAAATCATATGGACCAAGAGGTAGGATTCAGAGATCCACCATAGTCATGAATGACCCAATTTTCAAGTTACAACCCTAAACTAGTGACTCAACCACAACCTTTTCCGTAGAGGCCAATTTGACTTGCCACCTAATTTCCTTCCTTGTTGCGACTAGTCTACAATGTTCTACTACTGAAGGAGAAATGAATGAATTTGATGCTCTAGAATCAAAGAGAATGGAAATGCTAGTACCATACAATGCACCTGATGTCTCAACTACAATACCATGATGTTTAGCTTGGAAATTTTCCATTGCTGTAAATACTTGATGTGCTCTACCTACATTACCCATTGTTGGCTTAGAAGCAACTGGTCTCTGACTAAAACCTGTAGTGCTCCTTTGTGGACACTGTCTGGCAATATGTCCCTGTTTCCCACAAGAGAAACAGCTTTTTCCTTGTCCAAACCCTCTAACACTAGATGGTGCACTCGACTGCTAGAAAATACCTTGAGAAGGTGTCAATTGTGTGCTCTGAGCAAGCTGCTCAAAACAATCCTGTCTAATTCGCTGCCAGCTTCGGTTCTTCCTACTCTAAGATATATCTCCCTAATGAGATAGTGATTCATTTTTTTTGGGTTGTGACTGTTTTTGCTGTTGTAGACCACCCTTTAAGGGTGCTAAGAAATTCCTAGAAGACTGTGTAGCCTGAGGTTGTCCACCTCTAGAACCAAAACCTGATACTAGGGCACTACTGATCTAAACTCCTGTGTGACCTCCCAATGCCATAGCTAGATTTTCTTCTACAAGGTGAGCATTCACAATAGTTACCTCCATTGTCTTTAGCTTGAAGACCCTAACTACACCACTGATTTAGACATTTAAGCCCCTGAAAATATGTTGCACAAGCATTGCCTTGGTATTTCTGATCCCTGCATACTATTTGAGCTTGTAATAATGACTCTCATATTGCTCCACAAACATTGCTATCTATCTCAGCTCGTGGAATTCATCTGCTCTACATTGCCTCCAATGATCAAAAAGAAAATGGGCCCTGAACCTCTTAATAAATAATTCCCAAGTCACCATGTTGATGTTAATATATAATTTTTGTTCTTCTAGCTGCCACCAAGTGGACTCAAAGCCTCTAAGGTGAATGATAGCACACCTAGCCCTAGTATTACTTCCATAGGGATGCATAAAAAAGCATCTATCTGAATTTATCAGCCAAGCATCTGCCCCATGACCCCCACCAAAACCATTAAATGTGGGAGGTCATGCTCTCAATAGGTCTCTCATGTGACCTGCCACTACTGCATCATGTTCAGCTGTGGTTTCCCCACGTCTAGGGGATCTCTCCCTTTGCATTTCCAACCTCTGTTCTTCCTCTTGCTTTGGGAACTTTATAGTTCCTCATGGTTTGAACCATGGGAAATCGGAGGTGATGGACTTTAGGAGTTGGCCCCACGGCCACTTCCTTGGCCTCTTCCTCAGCCATGACCTCTATCCCGAGGCATAATCCTGCACAAAAATTGGTGTTATGTGAGATAAAGAGTTAAAAAAAAAGGTTTCCTAATGGACTCAAACAACCCAGAGTACCCAGTGTTTGTAAACCTAGCTCTGATACCAAGTTGTAATGCCCCATCGCGCAAACCTCAAAAGACAACCAAAAACACAAAAAAACTATTTTGAAAACATTAAGAATAAACACTAACTTTACTAATATAACTAACATAGCTACTAGTTACTAGTTAAACACCTAAGTCCCTTGGGATACACAAGGTCACATTACGTAATCTATCCCATAACAAAGTTGATAAAAGTAATTATCAATTCTACTAATGTAACCCAATCATTCACATGTCTTATTTTAAACATTTATTAAAGATAAGCAATAAGACAAGAATAAACCATATTGAAAACCATACATGCATTCATAATAGATTATACTTGGAAATAAAAAGAACATATTATCTCAGATATAACACAATCTTAATGATATTAACAATTATAGATAAAGCATCAATTACATAATGTGATTATACATTACATCAAATTACAAGTACATCTCATTGAGCAATTACTCAAAATTGCATCATAAGTCTACCCAATACATGAGAGAGTAACATATCAATATACAAAGTATAATAGAAGTACAAGTATACATCTGGAAACATATAAACTCTAGATCAAGCTATCTCTACAAAAATCTCCACTGAAAAGCACAACTGCAAGATAGGGAACCCAATGGGGTGCATAGCACATTCCACACGACCACCCCCATGCTAGGAGTAGATAAGAAAGGGTCCCTGACCAAGAAAATCCAAAAAAATATACAAGACTAAACTCCAAGCATGGAAAGCTACATCACACATAAAGGAAAACATAATATCAAAAGACCACTTCTAGAGGTTAGCAACAAAACAACTCCAAGGTAAGCTAGAGGAGACTATCATCACATAGTCCTACATGGGTTATCCTGACTGCCTATCTCTAGGCGTCGGCCCCCATCTATGGTTATCCTGACAACCTCTCTAGGTTTCAGCCCCATACGGTGACTCATGAAAAATAGCTAACCTCTCATGGAGATGAGGCAACAATCTTTCCAACCATGGCCTTCTCGGCCCACCTTTAGTCTACGAGAGCACTAATAGGTGGATGAGGTATCCACAATTATCTTGTTAATTTTTAACTACCCACCACCTAATTAATTAATTAGGTTATCACTTATCACTAAAACTCTAATGTGGGTTATCCTAACAACCCCTTTGTGCATTGATGCCCACGTAGAGCCACTCTCCCTAGAAACCCAAATCACAACAATAAATTCCAAGGGGTTGTACTCACAAGTACTATAAAACAAAAAATAGGACAACCACGAGGCAAAAACATATTGCCAAAATTCATAAGTTTCAACTCCCATAAAACTAGGTACAACCTGAATAAATTAACTCAAAGTCACAACTAAAGTCAAAAATAGAGACAAGTGTCGGTATTGGCATGGTGTGATGGTTTATAGGTGGCATTGTTGTTCTTGCCACCAAGGTTCAAACCCCATTGGGGTGGTATTGTTGAATGGTTGTATCCAGTTCATAGCTCCAGTCAAAAGTATTTACCCCTTGAATTAAAAAAAAAAAATAGAGACAAGTATCAAATTAAAAGGTCACATAATAAACCACCATATTCCCATGCCTCTAGAAGTTTTAAACAACAACTTAAGCTCCTATAGAAGCATAACTAACTTAAAGGTTTCCCACATGACCATAAGCCAATTAAATGAAAACAACAATTGACTCACCAATCATCAAATAATAAGAAATCTAAAACAATTTGTTTATCTCTAATTTTGCGATAACACATTATAGTAAACATCTATTTGTCTATTTAAAATATTTCATTATAAATTAAATTCCTAATCCATGTACTTTTCGCATACATCATAATTAAATAATCATTTAAATATTTATAGTTAATTATTTATTTAATTATTTATATTATTTAATTATCAATAACAAATTTACAATTATTAATTCCCTACAATTTATAAATATATATATATATATAAATACAATATATATATTATATATAAAATATATTATAATAATATATATTATATATAATATATATTATAAATATAATATATATATATATGATAAATATAATATATATTTAAAAATAAAATAAATTAAAATTAAATCTTTAAAGAAATACGATTTATATGGAGACATAAACAAAATGGGTGGTGGTTGTACACAACTGAACCCCACAGTGGGAGTCGGCTATGTTGGCAACGTCGGTGCTGCTTGTGAGGGAAGCGTTGGGCACTACCCTCACTGCCGCCTCCCATGAGGGGGAGACAGTTGTGGGGGTAACATCCCCCCATCACGTCCCATTAAATTTTTTTATTTTATTTTATTTTTAAAAAAAATTGAGATTTCATGGAAATTGCTTACGGAAATTTATAGAAGGGTTTTCTCAAAATACAATAAAATTTCTCCATAATGATTTCAATGGGTATATAGAAAAGTGTATATATATATATGTATGTATGTATTCAAATAGATATATACATATATATATATATATATATATATATATATATATATATATATATATATATAAAACAATCAACTCAAATATTTTAACGGGAAAAATATTTTCATAAAACTTTTTAAAGGAAGATTTTTTCAAAATACATGAGAGATTCTTTTTTAATTTTCCAAATAAATAGAATTAATTTGGGGAAAAAAACATGATAATCATCTACAAGAAATATTTAACAAATTTCACCAAGGTTTCAATTTTACAATTTTGATAGAGGATTCCATTTACAACCTACAGAGGTTTTCTACTATTTTCCTTTCATAGTTTTCCTATTGTTTAACAATGATTTTATTTCATGAGGCTCTCTGATTTTACTGTAAAAATTTCTACAGAGGCAACAAAATAATAATGGAAAAACTTCAACAGCTGAGAACAAAATTTTTCTACAAAGAAACTTTTAACAAAAAAAAAAATTCTAAATAGGGTTACAACTAATTCACGACAATTTCCTATTACACAGACAATTTCAGGCAATCTTTTCAAAACAAGTAAATAATTGAACAAATAATAAAAGAGATTATTTTTCCTGAAGCTTGAAGGAATGAGGGTTGGAGCAAAGTTTGCCTCTAGAATATCAACTTCTAAATCCTTTCCAGAAACTTCACCTCTAGCCAGAAGCAAATTATGAACCCCAAAAATATATGTTGAAAACCTCCTCCAATTTTAACTAGAAAAGCCCCAAAAAAAATCTACAGCCAATTAATTTCCATGAAGAAACTTCCTTCCATTCACAACATACCAATATTCTCTTTGAGAATATTTTAAAACAACAATTTTGTTAAATTCCCACTCACTCCTATAAAGCCTCTAATATAAATTAACTAATTTTTAATTATTTTTCTTTTAATAATAATAAAGCATTATAAGCTATTTAATTAATTTAAAAATTCAAAAATCAATACCACTACCTTAAGCAAATTTAAAATTATAATTCACATTATAACATCTATTATTTTTATTTAAACTATCCACTCAATCAAGAAAATTTAATTAATTATCTTAACCATAATCCTCTACAAATAATTATATCAACTAAATAACATTAATTAATCACACATAAAATAAAGATTAATTATATAACAACTATTCACAAATAAGTAAATAATCAATAACAATCAATACAAAAATAAAAACAAGGTCAAGACCACAACGCCGTAAAACTCACAACAAAGTGACGAACTTGGGACGGGGACACTTTCTTATCAACTCCCTTTTCAACATCATACATGTTGGGTTTATGGGACACACTCAAACCTGTCAAATAGGTAGAGTCAGTGTCCAATACCTACATCCTACATATAAATAAGCATCAAGTAGCATGTAAATATCCATTGAAGACACATCATGAAAGGTAATCACGGGGTAGCAGGGCACTTGCAAGCAAGTGATGCCACTCCATCCTTTCACCAAGACTCACTAGCAAACACATCAAAAACCATAGCAACATAGAATCACAACATCACCATATATATTATTAAAGAAAACCATAATATAACCATATAGCATAAGCACCATGAAATGTATCATCAAGCATCACATGTAATGTCAAGTGTAACAAACCAACCAAATTATGAATCCACACACAACGAAAATGGTGAACTAATCACCCACACAAACCAAGTACAAAATCCACACATAAGAGTATCAACAACATGAGGGGTATTACAAGCATGGGATGACTTCTCTTGGTAATAGTGGGTGATGTGGATTTTAAGGATGTGGGATATGAAAGTGGAATAAGAGGTGGAAGCTTCCATGGATTGGTAAATTGAGGATGAGGATGATGAAATTGAAAAGGATTTGAAGGGGAATTTTGGCTAAAGGCTTGATTTCTATTCTTAATTCAATGGGGTGTTTGAAAAAATTCCTCAAAGAAATGTGGTCTCATGGTGATTGAATGGCATTCCATCACCATGAGACCACAATTCATTGAGGAATTTTTTCAAAAATCCCATTTCCTTGTCTATGATATTTCTTACTATTATGCTTTGATAGATTGTTTTCCAAGCATCTATATTTTTTTGGAAATCACCTATTTTAGGCTTTGAGCCATAGCGACAAGGAAGTAATTTTTTTTATAAAATGCTTTGGTAGACATTTATGGAAAATTGGTAGCATAGACCTGAGTTGTTTGAAAAAATGTCTTAGAGAAATTAGGTCTCGTGGTGATGGACATCACCATGATACTACATTTCTTTGAGGATTTTTTTCAAACAACTCATTGTTTTTTCTATGCTATTGCTTACTATTATTATTTCATATATTTTTTTCCAAGCATCCATAACATAGACAGGGCAGTGAATTGTTTGAAAAAATGCCTTGATAAAATGTGGTCTTATGGAATGCCTTGATAAGAAAATGAAAATTGCAGCCACTCCTATTTATTACTTATGCTATGTGAAGTAATTACATCACTACTTATGTCAACTTTTAAAAAAACTATATTGTAATTAAAATAAATTCATCTCTCAACATCTAGTTATTAGTTATGCAATGTGAAGTAATGCTTTGAATTTGAAAGATGTGCAATACAATGTAATCAATCGTATGAATATAAACTATATAAATCTATTAAGTACAATTCATTAGTTAAACTCTTTATTCTATTACCTACATGAGGGTTTGAACTCCACTGACATTGGGAGGTGTTTCCATGAAACCTCCAATATTAGCCTATTCAACATCCAAAATGAGATATTAGAATACCATTCATATAGATATGTTATTCACATGTAATATTTTAATTGTTTACTAATTACATACCTTAGTAGTTGATGTAGTGGAGTAAAAAGTAGGTGGAGGGATGGTGCAAATAGTATGAACACCACATGACCTTGATATTTTATTACAATCATTAAACTAAATTATTTAATCTTGCATTTCAAAAATGAAAATTAAAATATTAAATTGAATGAACATGCTAACATCTTCCTGAGTATCGAGGTTGAAAGCCTCATTCAACATGAAATCTACCATCACCAAATGGTAGTTGCAGACATATCCTATGCACTAGCCTCTTGAATGTTTATGGGATCATATGTATAGGCTGACCCACAAACCTAACAAGAATGGGCTGGAACCCTATCCCTCAAACTCTCCCTTGGCTAGCATTGCACTACAAGACTAGCATGCTAGATGATACTTTGGGTCAAATATCTAATAGACTATAGAGTGTCCACATCAACACTCTCATTCATGATGAAAGGGATAGTAATGTGTGCATAAGTTGATTGAGTGAGTGCTCATCTCCCTTGCCATTGAGGATCTTGACGTGCACTTGGTCTATCTTGTTCTGAATCACCACCTCTCCCCTTAAAATCTTGCATATCAAAATAGTTAGGGATTATTTGAGGACGAACTTGCAATAGAGTTTCCTTAAGAAATATTGGGGGACATCATTATTGTTGCATGGAGGGTGGTAAAAAACTATACACCACCTCTTCCAAAAATTGTTCCTAATACCTTGGTCGCTGCATTAATGGATAGGAAACCTCTTTCTATTAAGGTAAAGAGTTTGATTTGTATGTAGGTTAG
Organism: Sequoia sempervirens; assembly: GCA_007258455.2. Lineage (NCBI taxonomy): Eukaryota > Viridiplantae > Streptophyta > Pinopsida > Cupressales > Cupressaceae > Sequoia > Sequoia sempervirens. The sequence goes on from VDFB02107016.1 coordinate 102,535, forward strand.
TGAATAGTGAGAACAAGTCATTTTTTGTACGTGGGTTACTTGTTTGTATGATAGTTTATTGGCATAAAAATCTCTACACTCATGCCTCTTATATGCCCAGCCACTTAATTTAATGCTAATTGTATCTACATGTGTTAATATGGATTGAAGTGAATTTGCAAGTGTGGTTCTTTCCAAGGTTGAACTTACAAGATCATTCAACCTTACAATTAACTCCTCAATTTTCTTTTTGTTGTTTTCAATTCCCACATTAAATTTTGTTGAGTTCCAGGAGGATGTTGAGGAATTGTTGGACCTGAGTTTGTTGATGTGGTTGTTTATCAAGATTTTATTCATGTTCTTGTTCATGAGGAGGAGAAGTATTTTGTGGAGTATTTTTAGGTTGATTTTCAACTCATATAAATTAAAGAAATGAACATCAAAAGGAATCTAAATTTACCTATTTAACAACAAATTCACAAAAAAAAAAAAATGCTTACTCCTTCAACCTCCCTGTTGATGTGGCAGCATCTTGGTGAAGAAATTGCAAAGATTCAATGAAGAAATTGTGTGATTTTACCTCTCTAGAATTCGAGCATGCTATCATAGGGTTTGTTGGCTGAAGGCTAAGAAAATATGATAGTGAAATGAAATGAATTTGATTTACCTTTTTTTTGTTATAATACACTATAATGCACTCGCATTATAACATGAGTACATTATGGGCTCAGTGTGACCAAGCCATAATTCAAGTGAATTATAACACACTCACATTATAGGCATTTATTTAAGAAAAAAATGGCCACTTTTTCCCCCCCAACTTTTTGCACCCGCCCCATCTTAAAATATCACCCTTGACAATTTCACACTAGATTTTTCTCCCTCCTTAGTGCATGGACCTAATTATACATCTAATGTTCTAAATAATGTATCCCATGACCTATTTTAACATTTATTGAGAGAAAATCCATGTACAAAACAAAGGAAAACATTTAGTATTTTGCTCACAACACTTTACACCTTGTAAAATAGGGTTGGGGAAATAGTACCATAGGTAACTTGGTCCCCTTATTTTGTCTCCAATTTTTTATATGCCATAGTTGGAATTTTATTATTTCAATTTCAAATGTTGAATGTTAGCTATTAGGAATTATTTTTTTGTAAATTAGATTAATTGCATATAAATACCTAGTCATTTCATCATTTGAAAAGTAAGTGGAAATATTTGGAAGAAAGAGAATTATCAAGTAACTATTATCAAGTCAAGAGTAGTCAAGAGAGGAATTATTGTAGAAATTCATCATGAAAGCATTGTGTCATTTTTTATGTGAGTTTGGTCATGTTTATGCATACATTTTGTTTCTAAGGAATAACACTTGTAGGTCTTCAAGATAAATTTCAATCAAGCCTTGAGGAGAAGTGCATGAATTTAGTCCTTCAAGGATATCAAATCTAAGTGGTAAGTTGCATTGATTTATTGATTCATCATTAATTTTTCATTTAGCCTCTACCCCTAAAAAGGATAAGCTCTTTTTCATCAAATTTTCTATTGTGGAGGTGGAAACACCAACACAAGGTTTGACTAAGGCAAGACCCTATATGGAAAAAACCCTTCCTCTTTGTTTGAATGTGTAAGTTATAGATTTGAAGAAGTTTGAAGGAAGATTGAAGATCCAATTTGTTTCTTGGTTGCATTCAAACCCTACAACTTGAAAATATGTTTAACTTAGTTATCTTAGAAACTGATGAAGATATGATAGTGAAATCTAAAAGGAAGAAGCCTCTAATTTGACTCTCAAGGACTATGAAGACAAATTTCAAATTTAGTTACTATAACGTCTTTCGTGCAAACCTCAAAGGACAAAATTATGCACACATTTTTTTCAATAATAGAAAGTACACATATTATGAACCATTAAACATAATTACATTACACATTAACATCATAAACATCGAGTCCTTTGGGGCACACAAGGTCACATCGCATAAACAACTCATAATGATATATTATAGATAAATCTAAATAACTTAACTAATCTTACATCCATCATAACATTACAATATCCATTTCTCAAAGATAGCATACATATATCCATAAGCATAAGTGTAAATACATCACATGATACAATCATAACAAATCTCATAAATCAAGAATGGTTACAAGCGTGCATATACAATACATCATCATTTAATACATTACATGTTCTCAATACATGAATACAATGAATCCTCCCATACATGTGGGATAAATACATAGTACAAATAATGTCTAAAATACAAGATGAATATATGGTACAAGCTCCATCTGAAGAATACAATGAAGAACGAGCGTTGATGCGGAACCCAACGGGTGAGGAGAACATTCCACCCGACCACATGGGTTTTAGAAAAACCCACCCCCCATGCTTAGAGGTGACAAGAAAGTAACCACAACCAAGAATGCCACAAGACTAACTCCAATAACGAATAACATAGTACAATATCTCTAATAGAAACAACAAAGGATTACATAGATCATAAATGAGAACAACCAAGATTCAATCACAATAAACATAAAGCCATATAACACATCATAAATAAGTCAAAGGAAACAACTGTAACCACTTGCAAAGTAAATCCAAAACAACAATCAACACACTTCCAGAGGCAACCAAGAAATCAAGCATAAGGGAAACTAGTGGAGAATGTCATCGCATAGCCTACATGGGTTATCCTAGCCCTTCCTCCAACATGAGGCGCCAACCCCCATCTATGGTTATCCTAGCCCTTCCTCCTACTTGAGGCGTCGGCCCCATAGGGTGACTCATGCAAAGCCGTTAACCTCTCCTAAGGACAAGGTAATGACTTTTCCAACCATGACCTTCTCAATCTACCATTAGTCTATGATAACCCTAATGGATAGACGAAGTATCCAAAATTATCTTATTGTTTTATTACTACCCATCCCCCTAAGTTCTATTATTAGGTTTTCACTTGTTAATCTAACTCTTTTGTGGGTTTTCTTAAGCCCTTCCTCCTTCTTGAGGATTCAGCCCCCATGAAGAGCCACTCTCCCTGGAGACCCCAAAACATAGTCACAAGTAAGGTTTGTACCACAAAGAACAAAGCACTAAATCTCAACAAATGGCATGCGAGACATTATCCATCTTGCTAAAACACATAATTAGAGTCTCAACAAAACTTGTACAACCCTTTTAAAATCATGATACTAATATCTTGCTACATCAAGAGCACATAAGAATAACTGACCAACAATAAAATCAAGCCTTTGGAATTCTAAGGATCACAACATCCATAAACGGTTCATAAAATTAGCTAGGTTCCCACATCGAAAACCAAAACAATAATATAATGTTAAAAAGAGAATCCAACCAAAAGCATAGGTTTTCAACTCAAGTCAACATAATAATTTTACACAATGAAAAACAATTCTTTTTAATCCATTGCTAAAATATCTATTTCCACAATAAAATTTTAAAATAAATAAATTTGATAATAATTTTAGACATAATTAAATAATTTACTTTTATTTTCCATTAACCATCACAGTTGAAATTCATAATTTCACCATTATTAAAGAAACAATATATATCTAACATTTATACTTTATATATATGTATATATATATATATATATATATTTATAAAATCTTAAAACATGTAATACTCTGTTTATTATTATTATTATTTTTTATTCCATACTTCTAGGTTATCCAAGTAAAAAATAAAAAATAGTAAGTATATATATATAAACATATATAAATAAATATTAAAAGGAATATAAATATATCATAAGAAAAAAACAAAAAAAAATACATTAAACACAATTTTCAACTGCCCGCACACAAAGAGGACTACGCACAACAGTCTGTAGGACCGCTACATGCGGTAGTCTAGGAACTGTTGTGAACAGCAATCTACAGACTATTGTGGGCAGCCATCTGCAACGATGGGGAGAAGGGGGAGGCTACGGCCTTCGTCGTTCCTTCCCTTCACCCATATAAAAACACTTTAAAAAAAAAAATACAACCAATGCCAATTTTTAATGATTCAGCCCATAATTTAAACATAGTTGGCCGAAACAGGAATTCGAAATAAATAAAATATATGTGTATATTTATAAATACATTATATATATACATATATATATATATGTCAACAATATATAATCTTTTCAATAGTATACTCAAAATATATATATATATGTATTCAAAAAAAAACATTGATTTCAGAGGAAAATAATTTTTCCATAACAAATCATAGAAATTATGGACATTTTTAGAGAATCAATAATAATTTTTTCCCCAATTATTTGTTACCCAAAAGATCACCCAAAATCCCATAATATTTTCTATTCTAGAACAATATGATTGTCATTTCAAATTTTAACAAAATGAGAAGGAACAATTATGGAACCTGGAGTCATGAGCTTGTCGAGAACTTGATGATGAAGCTTTCCTTGATTCTAACCAGCCTTTTCGAAGAGCTCCACTATCCTTCTTTAGGAACTTGTCCACCCAATTTCATTGATCAATTTTTCTAATCTAATACTTTAATTCAAAAGAGCCTCTCTTCTAGAAAAATGAAAGAGTAAAAAAATTAAACAGAGAAAACCCGAGAGGATCCAATTTTTTTCATAACTCATTTTTTTTAGGCTTCTATCCATTTCTCTGTGAATGAAAATCTTACAATTTTTCTATTAAATAAAAGATATCTTCTTCTCTTTGAAAACTCCATAAATCAAAATTAAAAGAGGCTTTCTAAAACATTACCAGATTTTCAGCCCAACACTCAACATTCATTGGTCCTTTTCATCCTTTCTTTCTTTTCTTGATTTTTTTCCTATTTAACAACACTTTTTGTTTTAATTTTGATTTTACAAGTTTTACTTGTAATCCACACAATTTAATTTATTTCATTAATTATCCTCAACATGCTATTAATACCAATTATAAATAATTTAATTTATACCTTTCCATTTATTTATCTTTAATAAATTATATGGCTTTAATATAAGACTTTTATATTTTAATACAAATTATTCTAACACTATTATCAACATTTATTAACATCATTTAATTATGTAAATTACATCATACTAAACACTAACTTAAAATAAATATGAAAAGTACACTCACACAAAACCACTATAATAAAATGCAAAAAATAACAAAGGTCAAAGATGCACAATACCACTAAACATAAGACGATTTGACAAAATTGGGACAGGGTGACTTCCTTGTCATCTTTGTTTCAACTTCATTCTCGTTGGGTTAAATTGATTCTCACCTTGTCCTACTAAAGTAAGTGGAATCGAGACTCTGTTCTTGCAATTCTTGTATACAAATAAGGTTGTGTACAACAAATATATATAATCAAAACATCACATTGTGAGAAGGAATTGTAGTGTAGCAAGGCACTCATAAATGAGTGGTGCTACACTATCCTCTCACCAAAACTATACTAAAAATTACAACATTAAATATAAAGTAGCATTGCTAAACTAAATAGATCACATCATATCATCATAAAATGATTATTAATCCACTGCATCACAATATGCTACTAAAATCAAATTAAACATCACCAAACCATATTGTAACCATAATGTCATATCACAATATCCATGTCATCAAATAAAATAGTAGTCTAAACTATCCAATCCACCAATCCAAGCAATAAATAGTAACTATCCAAGTCTCAAAGTATCAAGCAAAACCATAGAAAAATAATAAGTCCAACCAACAACATGAGGGGTATTATGGTTACTTAGACATAAGTGCCTTGGGTGAAATATTCCTATAATTCTACTTCAAAATTATCTGACAAGTGCACACAAGTCTACCCAGTCGGTTTCTAAATATTAAATTTATTTATCTTTCTAGATTTATTATTTTTATATCAAAGTAGTGCATTTCCATTATCAGTTAGTCATATCATTGCATTTCGTTCAAAATTCTATTCCAATTTAGATCCTAGGGTTGATTGACTCACCTTCAAATTACATGTCAATTTCATACCATGGCCAGTCTCCTCAATGAAATTTTAATGATAAATATAATAGGGAAAAGCACATGAAATCCTAATGTGAAGTCCTAGGGTTTCACTTTTCTCATTTATCACCTACATGTTCATGTTGAAATTTATCTTGTTATAGATTAGTAAATAGTTATAATAAGTTGTAAAATTTTGTGACAATTTTTGTTTTTATAGTTTATCATGGATGGTTACTTATTCCAATATTGATATATTCCTAATTGAATATCATTTGGAGGAGAACTCACAACCAAATTATTATAAGAATGTCACTTACAGTGTGTATGATAGTGTTGGAGCATGTATATTTATGTTGGAGTACATAGAATAATTATTAGAGGAATGGTGATGTTCAAGGGTTTCATGCCCAAATTTTTGCAAGAAAGCCCATATAATTTTTTTAAATACAATAATTATAATGATTATCATTCTCAGTGTTTAAGGTGTATCACTAAAAATGATGAGTTGTACCTTGATGTGCAGTTACCTCTTAACTCAAGTGCATGAGTTAACTATATTAAATTTATATGTCTATCTATACTAGGATCTACGAGAAACAGGTTCACATATACTCCCCTTGGGTTGACTAGGTTAACCAAGTATTGCTCTAGTTAGGGTAATTATCACTTGTTTACATGAAACTTGAGAAATTTCCATCTCTTACTTTGATTAGGAGTCCATATCAAAATAAAAATGTTATGCTTGAGGAAACAATGACATTTGAATCATTTCTATGAACACTATGCCTAATTGAAGACACCTTTAAATAGTTAATTTAAAGAAGACACTATTTTTTTCATTAATTGCAGTATTATTATGATACCTTGCAAGGGTATTTTTTATTCTAATGATATTCCTAGAATGATGCAAGAGCATCTAGTGGTGTGAAGGAAATCTTGCATCACCCAAAAAGATACTTTCCATTTATGTTCCTGTTGTTTGATTTTTGTAGATGTTTTTGCATTTATGGATACCCTTTTCATCAAATAAGAGTTTCCAACTTTCAGAACTGTTTTTCTACTTTTTCTGCTCAATTGCTATTTTTAATAGTTATGAATTTGAAGGTGTGGGAAGACAGAAATTTATGGGAAGGTTCAGGACGAAAAAATGAGCACTTTGGTGAAAGAATCAGGTCAAGATCGTTCACGGTTTGAAAGTTATTCAAGTTCCAATTTTTGCTTTTTTTCCCTAAAAAACCTTCCAAGTTCAGTTTGAGGCACCAAACGGTCCTGGATGGGCCTGAAAATTTGCAGAAACACCAAAATAGTTTGCCAAAGGCCTACTTTGTATAAATTCATCTTTTCGAGAGCTTTCTGAAAAGGTATTATCATTGAAGATCCGACGGTCGGATTAAAAGTTATGGCTGCCAGAAGTTGGTGCATATTTTAGAAATGTGCTAATTTTTTACTGTGAATTTAAACTTGAATTTAAAATTGTAATTTTTGGCGCCAAACTACCAAAACTCATATCTCGAATGTTGTTTTTGGCTCCAAACCAAAAAGGGGCTATTTATGGGCTAGTTTCTAATTTTTGAGGAACTTTTTGGGGAAAGAAGTTCACATGCTGCGAAAGTGGAATCTGGGTAATTTTCTGTAAGTCTGTAAGTTACATGTATCACAGAGCTTGAGGATTTGAGATCCTCTGCATGTAAGAGTTCCATATTTTTGAATAAAATATTATTCTCTATTTTTTGAGTGTTATTCTGTGTTTCAGGTTTGCTCCCTCATCATAGAATCATTATGAATTGTAAGAGAAAACCCACATATTCCTACTCAAGTGTTAACGTGTTGATAGTTAATACTAGTACTTATGATAAGTCTTACTCTTTGTTATACTCTTTGTTGATAGTTAATACTATTACTTATGATAAGTCTTACTCTTTGTTAGCTGAAAATCTTGTTTAAAAACCCTTTTCATTTCATCAATTTTGGGTAAAAAAGGTCATCAGCCACATACCCATCATATTGCCACTTTTTGGCCCATCATGATCCTGCACATACCCACTATTGACCTAAATTTTTATTTCTTTTATAAGGAATAGGGTCACTTTTGATGTATTATTGGAATCTCTCACTTTGCAAATTTTTTATTTGATTTCATAGATTTACCTAATGTTATTCTTCTATTGTTTTGTATAAATTTCTAAAATCTCTTGCACAACTCTTGTAGGAATATGACACATATTTTATGAAAAATAAAACTATTGCTTTGATTGCAAAGAAGGAAAATGGTCCAAGTCTAGTTTTTTAAAAGCTTTCTTAGTTTAGGAAAAAAAATATTTTTTTTGTTTTAAAACTAAACCTTTAAATCTTTATTAGTTTAGGAACATTTTGATTTGGTGTTATAAAATTGAACCCATAATTTACACATTTAAATTTGGTGTTTTAAAACTGAACTTTGTAATATTTCATAGTTTAGGAAAAATTTCAATTTGGTGTTTTAAAACTAAAATTTTACAAGCTTTCATAGTTTAAGAAAAAAATCATTTGGTGTTTATAAAATGGAACGACCAACACATTTCTTTATGTTGACAAATGAACGTATTCTACTTTCTTGACCACATTAAGACAAGGCTATATAAACACTCCAGTTTAGTGCTTAAAAATTGAACAAATCCTTTTTTTTTGCACCTTTACTATGTTTGACTAAAGTCTCAAAAACTTTCAATTTGGTGCACATAAAAAATAAATTATTAAACTTCAAACTTCAATTTTTGGGATTTAAAAATAAATTGCAATGAATTGCATGATGTGTCTACTATGATTGGAAATTCAAATGTGCATTCTCTCCCCCTATGTATTTTGATGATCCTAGGTGAAGAAAAACACTTTGGGAGTTTGCATTTTTGTTGAGTCATCCTTAAAGAGAGGTCTTTCTAATGAGACACATCCTGCAATGGAGAAATAATAAGCAAGGTCTTGAAGCACATTTAATTGTGGGCTATATTAAAAGTTCTAAAATCATAAGAGAGTAGCTTCAATCCTGGGTGACAACATATTACACCTAATCCCATTCATTAAGTGGAATGAGAATAGTTAAAGAGCCTTAAGTGGGCAGTAGATGGTAATGTATGTATGGTGTTCACAATTATCACTAAAAACCTTACTTTAGAAGCCATCCATGTTTTTCAAAACATTCTTTGAAAGTGGTGCATCAAAATATTTCTTCTGAGAAGTTATTTACCAACTCTATTTTTTGGTTGAGGCATAGAGCTTGAGAGTTCATCCTTAACATACCTCTAAACTCCTCCATAAATTGCATGTAAAATCATCCCTTCGAGGCATGAGGTAAGCCTACCTAAAAGAGTGTACCTACATAGGGTGATTTGACTGATCCATGCCAAAGTTATTTTATTGACATCAAATACTTCACTTGATTTAAAAAGAACACAACAAAACAAACATTGAACTTGGTTATCAAAATCACAAACCCTTTGGATTTAGTGTGAATAGCTTTGAAAAGAGCTCTATATTTTCATTCCTTAAAAGATATCTTAAACAAATATCTCTAACAGTTTCTGAATATTTAGGCTTACACTTCAAGTCACACCTAGACCAAAGTCAACATTAGGAATTGTAGACATCGAAAATATACAAATTGATATCGCACACTCAATCTTGATCTACTAACATCGCCTCATCCTAATTTATCCCTCTATCTAACCATTTAATTGAATAGCCTTATTTGATTAAATTCGTCATAATTCCCCTTTTAATTAAATAAATCCCTTGATTTAATTAAATCGTTGTCTATGTGTAATTAGCTAGGTCATTTCATCTTCCTATCTTTATTTAATTAAATAATCCATATTGTTTGATTAAATTTCTAAATTTAATCTAATTAAATTAAATAAATCAAGCATTTATCTAATTTAATCTAACTTCACCCCCTTTGGTTAAATAAATCAAAAATATTTATTTAACTAAGTCTAAATCATTTTCTTCTCATTTTGAGTTATTTAAATCCTAAAATCTAAGTCAAAATGGTCAAATCAACTAACATCATTTAAATTAATCAAATCATGATCAATACTAATCCTAATCACTCAAATCCTCTAGATTTTGCAACTTGCACATGAAAATCAATTTAATTGTTTTATAAGTCATCTATTTTCATTCAAAAAGGCATCAAAGATGGAATATTCCTCAAATTTGAAATCTACCCCCAAAAGGATTTTTTCATCCAAAAAAGCATTTAAATCTCTTACATTGTCTCTTACATGTCTCCCACTTGGAATTTAACTCATCTTTCATCCCCCCTAAACATGTCATCTCATCAAATTCAAATTTCAAACTTGCACATGGATCAAAATGTGCTCAACCTTCATCCTATCAAATGTTGACAAGTGGCACCTTGCCATTGGTTGAATGTTAGTCCCACATTGCTCTATTTTGATCATCTCTTAAATTTAGCATTCTATAAATGAAGAGGTCCTCTCCTCATTTGATCATACACCAATTGAGTAAACTTACTGTACTCAAATTTAGAGCAATCTTCATCCATCTTATTAAGTTCTATAGCTAGATTATGCAGATTTTATCTTGGGATAATTCATCAATCTTCATCAAAGTGGATCATCATTCATCAACATTCATCAAGCTTGCATCATTGGAGTTGGGAAAAGGTGAATTTTCACATCAAATTGACACCAATTCCCTCAAGAGGTTAGGAGTTTGCTTGCTTTAGAATAGATTTTGATATGCTTTCAAGTTTCATTGTGTTCTTCCTTTCATTTTCTATCTCTTCTGCTATTCAAATGAATTTATTGAGGAATCCTTATTCTTGCTTCCATTTCACCTTTTAATGTGTTTGTTTTTTGTGTTTTGCAGGTATATGGATTAGGGTTCACAGGAACTATGGTTTCAGTATCTTGACTTTCACAAACTTTGGGTTTTTGTGGAAAGAAACTTGATTAAACTATAGAAATTTAGAGTCAAAATTGTTTTGATTGTTGTGTATCACTTACCAAATTTCTCAAAAACAAATCAAATCAAATGAAACATCAAAAATCAAAAACTTTTCCATACTATTTTCAAAACAAAAGAAATGGAAACAAACCTAAACAGAGCTGCTATTGATATGAAAACTACCACTATTGACCTAAAATTTTCTTTCATTTGCTCAATATTGTTGGTATTGCTACCTCTGGCTTTTTATAGTAACTAACCAAATAGGTTCACTTTTGCTAAATAGTATGACTACTGATCTAAAATACAAAAACTATCGACCTAAGATATTGTCGTTATTGCCCTATTTTCTAGTGAAAATAAAAGATTGATCCTAAAATTTGTTAAGCTTTTTTCTTGACAACAAAATAGTCAAACTTGTTCAAAATCAAGGTGAAGAAAGATTGCAATATGAACTTAAATGTGTGAATGCAAATCTGAAATATGTAGATTAACCTTACCCTTGGTGTGAAGAATGAATGAGAGAGAGATAGAAAAATAATAACACATGCAACAACAAATTTATGTGGAGAAACCCTAAAGGGAAAAAACTCCACCACCGAAAGAGAGGCAAGTATATTATTGATAATCTCAAATATTACATGCAACAATATACTTCTCTTGTCAATCCCTATAAAATCTAGCAGCACCCTATTACCCTGCAAAACTGAATTTTGAATAACTCTAGCTCAAGGCCCCAATTTATAGAGATTTGTGAGGATGAAAACCACCATGGTTTCACCAAAAAATAGATAGAAATACCACCTAGAAAAACCCACACCTCCCTCCTTGAAATGGTCAAAAAAATACCAAAAATAGCCTCTTATAGATGCTCTTACAACTATCATAAGGCATCTTTCCTCCATGGGCGCCTAGGGTCTAAAAATAGCATATTTTGTCATAGGGAATCTATCATACTATCATAGCATCTTATGACAACTTGCATGCATGTCATAGATGCTCTTACAACACCCTATTTTTACCCAACAACCTTATTTTAGAAGATTCCAAGGTGGGACACCTAGCTATTTTGTCCTTTTCCAAAAATGACAAATGGTAATGGTAACACTGCATTTACATTCTCTTTCACCACTATTGTTCAAACAGTTTCACCTCTTATGGGTAAATGTACAAAACACTTTAGGAGAATAATAAATTAAAGGATTTACAAGGTTGATACCACTTGCATGCATGTCATAGATTCTCTTACAAGATTGATACCACTTGCATGCATGTCATAGATGCTCTTACAACACCCTATTTTGACCCAACAACCTTATTTTAGAATATTCAAAGGCGGGATGCCTAGCTATTTTTTCCTTTTCCAAAAATGACAAATGGTAATGGTAACACTGCATTTACATTGTCTCTTTCACCATTGTTGGTCAAATAGTTTCACTTCTTATGGGTAAATGTACAAAAAACTTTAGGAGAATAATAAATTAAAGGATTTACAAGGTTGATGATACCTAAATCCTAACATTCTCCCACTTAACATCATACATTTTAAATTACTCCCATAGAGATACAATTACATAGAATTAAGTACAGTGATCAAGGCCCATGGCTTTTCTGCACCAAGAGAATTTTTCTGTGGTGACTGGCTTCGTAAGAGAATCTGCAACATTATCCAAAGTGTCAACTTTTTCAATCAAGACCTGTCCATTCTCAATCATTTCTCACACAAAGTGATACTAAACATCAACATGCTTAGTATGAGCATGATACATAGGATTTTTAGCTAAACATATGGCACTTTGACTATCACATCCAATCCTCACTATCTTGCAATAAAAACCAATACCATTACCAAGTCTCTGTAACCAAACCACCTCCTTAGAGGCATGTGTAGTAGCCATATACTCTCCTTTAGTGGTAGAAAAAGCAACTTTAGTTAGTCTTTCACTCATCCAACTCACTGCTCCTCCAAAAAAAGTACACACATAGCCACTAGTGGACCTTCGACCATCCAAGTCACCTGCCCAATCTGCATCAACAAAACCATGTATTTCCAATGACTTATCAACATTGTCACTACCATGATAAACTAAATAGTAATCAGAAGTGCCTTGCAAATATCTAAATACCCTTTTAACAAAATTCCAATGTTCTTTACCAGGGTTAGACATAAACCTGCTTAAAACTCTGACTTCTTGGGCTATATCTGGTCTAGTACAAACCATTGCATGCATTAAACCACCAACATCACTAGCATAAGGAACTTTAGACATTTCATCAATATCATCATCTAATTTAGGAAACATGTCTAAACTCAACTTAGCACCAAAAGGAAATGGAATATTTACTCGTTTACAGCCATGCATATTAAACCTTTTCAAAATAGTGTTAACATATTTACTCTAACTTAACCAAAGCTTTCGGTGAACCAGATCCCTAATGATTTCCATCCCAAGAATATATTTATCAACCCCTAAATCTTTCATATCAAATGTGCTAGAAAGCTTATTTTTAAGTTCCCTAATCATTGCCTTATTGTTACCAATGAACAACATATCATCCACATATAAGACAATAATCAGTATCTGATCATCAATAACTTTAAAATAAATGCAGTGATCCTCATCACTTATAACAAAACCAATATTTAATGAAAATGCATCAAACTTTTGGTACCACATCCTAGGTGACTATTTCAAACTGTATAGAGACCTTTTTAACCTGCAAACCAATTGTTGTTTTCCTTTCACAACAAAACTGTTAGGTTGTTGCATATAAATTACTTCCTCTAGATCCCCATGCAAGAAAGCATTTTTAATATCCATTTGTTCTATTTCTAAATCATAAGCAACAACAATGGATAAAAGGAATCTAATAGAAGTTAACTTAGCAAGAGGAGAGAATATTTTACCAAAATCAACTCCCTCTCTCTGGGAGTTGCCCTTGGCCACTAATATGGCCTTGTACTGTTCCAACTTTCTGTCTACACCAAACTTCTTTTTATATATCCACTTACAACCAATGGCCTTTCTTCCTTTGGGAAAACAAGCAAGATCCTAGGTGTCACGGTTTTTCAAAGACATCATCTCATCATGCATGGCCTGCCTCCAAGACTCACATTCTTCTGAAGTGAGAGCCTCCCTGAAAGATCTAGGTTCATCATTAGTACATAACAAAGAAAATTTACAATGAAAATTAGGTGGGTTATACCTGCCAACTGGAATTTGTTGTCTTGTGGATCTTCTCAAAGGTGGAGTAAGAGGTTCCTCCTCATGTTCATCCTCATTGTTTTCAACTTCTTCTGTTACAACAAATTCTTCAAAACTCTCTTCTTCTTCTCCATCTTCTTCTCCATCTCTCTGTTCTTCCACATGTGCATCTTCTTGCTTAGTTTCAAAATGCATTGTCTTTGACTTTTCCTTTGGTTGCACATCTTCAAAGTTAGCTCTAAATTCCCTGAAATAACATCTCTAGAAAATATCATCTTTCGTGTTAGTGGATTCCAAAGTTTATAACCTTTAACATTTTCACCATAACCTACAAAGATGCATTTTTGAGATCTGGGATCCAATTTAGATTGCTTCTATTAAGGCAGATGAAAAAAATCCTCACAACCAAAGACCATTAAATGTGAAACTGAAGGCGTTTTACCCAACCACATTTCATAAGGATTTTTATCAACAAGATCTTTATAAGGAGATCTATTGATTAAATAACAAGCAGTACCAACAGCTTCTACCCAAAAGCATTTATCTAACTTATCACTACTTAACATGCTCCTAGCTCTTTCCATTAATATACAGTTCATTCTTTCTACTAACCCATTTTTTTAGGGTGTGTAAGGTGTAGTCTTTTGCCTAACAATTCCTGCATGTTTGCAAAACTCATCAAATTCCTTAGAACAATATTCATCCCCATTGTCAAATCTCAATACTTTTATCTTATAATCTATTTGCTTTTCAACCAATGCCTTAAATTCCTTAAATTTGGTGAAAACTTCAGATTTTGTATGCATAAAATAAATCCAAGTATATCTTGAGTAATCATCAATGAAGGAAACATAATAACGAGATTTACCCAAATAATTTGTATCCACTGGACCACACACATCCAAATGAATTAGTTCTAACAATCCATTAGATTTATTAGTTCCTTTAGGAAATGATGACCTGTTTTGTTTACCAAACACACAATCCTTACAGAAATCATTTTTACCAACAAAATAATCCAAAATACTGTCTACTAGTTTCTTATCAAGTATGGTCCTAATACATTTTTCACCAATGTGACCCAATCTATGGTGCCACAACATACATGCATTTTCAGTGCTAGTTACAAAAGAGGAGTTACAAAAAGTAGAGGCATGTAGCGCAAATAAATTCCCTATTTGAGATCCTTTAGCAACCACCAAACTTCCCCTTACCATCCTGTAACCAAACTTGTCAAATGTCACATGCATCCTAGATTCATTCAACTTGGAAACCAAAATTAAACTTTTTGTAAGTCTTGGAATATGTAAAAAATCATCAAGGGTTTTAACCCTCCCGTCACTGAAACACAACTTTACCTTTCCTTTACCAATAACCTTTTGTGAGCTATTGTCACCCATGAATACCTCTCCTCCATCATATTATTTGTATGTAGAAAACCACTCCTTATGAGGAGTCATATGGAAGGAAGCACTTGAATCAATAAGTCAAGAATCATTACAAACTATGTTAGCTGAAATAATCAAAGCATCATAATCACCGTTATCAGATGAATTTTCCATGGAGGAATCTGCATTCTTTTTCTTATTTCTACATTCCTACTTCACATGTCCCCGTTTACCACAATTCCAACACTTCACTTTGCTCTTTCTAGGGGTCTCAGATCATCTTTTGGACTTATCCTTCTTCTTATCCCCTTTAGGCTCTTTCTCCTTGGGCCTACCTCGCACACGCAAGACATCTTGGGAGCCACTATGCATGGTCTTTCTCCTCATCTCCTCTGAAAGAAGTATGGGAATAATAGTATCCATCTTAAGTTCTGCACCACCACTTGTTATAGCAATAATTAAATTTTCCCAATATTTTGGCAAAGAGAAAATCAATAAAATGCATTTATCCTCATCTTCTATTTTAACATCAATGGATGCAAGCTGACTTATAATCAAATTAAAAGCATTCAAATGTTCAGCAATAGATTCACCATCCTTCATCTTTAATGAATACAAACATCTTTTGAGATACAACTTGTTAGACACACTATTAGTTTGGTAGATTTCACCTATCTTCCTCCAAAGCTTGTATGTCGTGTATTCTAAAGAGACATTCAGGAGGAAAAAAATTGTGAGACACAGCCGAATAGTCCCTCGAGCCTTCTTTTCTAACTTTTTCCAATCTTCATCTGACAAGGTTGAAGTAGATGGCTTCTTATCAACTGAAACTAGTAACCACTAATCTCTATCCTCAAGAAGATCCTCCACTTTCAACTTCCACATCTCGTAACCAGTTCCATTGAACTTCTCAATATCTAGACAAGAGGTGGAGGCCATGGTATGCAATCCTTCACAAATTTTCCAAACCCACAACACAAAAGCTCCCACTGCAGCAAAAAACCTTCAACACTTTAAAAGGAAAGCGTCCCTTCCTTAACAGAACTTGGCTCTAATACCAAATGTTTAAAATCAATGTGAAGAAAGCTTGCAATATGAACTTAAATGTGTGAATGAAAATCTGAAATATGTAGATTAACCTTAGCCTTAGTGTGAAGAATGATTGAGAGAGAGAGATAGAAAAATCATAACAATGCAACAACAAATTTACATGGAGAAACCCCAAAGGGAAAAAACTCCACCACCGAAAGAGAGGCAAGTATATTACTATTAGTCTCAAATATTACATGCAGCAATAGAATTCTCTTGTCAATCCCTGTAAAATCCGGCAGCACCCTGTTACCCTGCAAAACTGAATTCTGAATAACTCTAGCTCAAGGCCCCAATTTATAGAGATTTGTGAGGATGAAAACCACCATGGTTTCACCAAAAAATAGGCAGCAATACCACCTAGAAAAACCCATGCCTCCCTCCTTTAAATGGTCAAAAAATACCAAAAATAGCCAATTATAGATGCTCTTATAGCTGTCATAAGGCATCTTTCTTGCATGGGCGCCTGGGGTCTAAAAATAGCATATTCTGTCATAGGGAATCTGTCATACTATCATAGCATCTTATAAAAACTTGCATGCATGTCATAGATGCTCTTACAACACCCTATTTTGACCCAACAACCTTATTTTAGAAGATTCCAAGGTGGGATGCCTAGCTATTTTGTCCTTTTCCAAAAATGACAAATGGTAATGGTAACATTGCATTTACATTGTTTCTTTCACCACTATTGGTCAAACAGTTTCACCTCTTATGGGTAAATATACAAAACACTTTAGGAGAATAATAAATTAAAGGATTTACAAGGTTAATAACACCTAAATCCTAACAAAAATTCCAGCAACACCTTATATTAGCCTCATTCCATCTCCATTTGCAAAAAAAATAAAACACATCAAACCTAATTTTAGGATTCAAAATTAAAAAAACAACTTGAATTATTCCTTTACTCTCGACTTTGAAGATATCAAAATTTTCTTGCACCTCAAGGCTAGTTCAAGTAGATCTTCAAAAAATAACCTCTAGAAAAATGAAGTGAAATAACAATCCAATTTTTCCATATTTTAAGTCCCAAAAATAGCATCATCTCCAAAAATATCCAAACATCACTCAAAATTTAGAGTCTTGAGTGTCACAAAATCCATAGCAAAACACCAACACCTTTTTTCCAAATTTTTTATTTTACATCATCATCATTCATAATCCTTTTGGAAACAAAAAAAATATCGAAACATTAAACAAAATCTTGCACTTTATGACTAGTTGGTGTCCTACTACTGTAGTTCAACAACTAGATCTTACTACACCTATTATACAACTAAATCTCACACATATTGAGGGTGAACAATCAAACATTATCAATAGTTTCATAAATTTCATTTTTGAGAAAAAGGAAACAAAAACTCAGTGGAGAAACATAGCTAATATCCTAGACAAAGAGGAATGAAAAATTGATCTTGTGGTTGAAAGGTCAGTATTACCACCTTCTGTGTGGAAAGAGAAAATCTTGGCTCACTCAAAACACCACATCATCCTTTTAAAATAGAAAAATTCAAAACATCATTTCATTCCGTAGTTAGAATCCCCAACTTTCACAAAATTTTGGAACTTCTTTATGACAACTACGTGATCTCAACATAGAAAAAAATGGAAGCCAACAAGAGTAGCTTAAGTGCATGAAAAAAAACACTACCAATGAGGAAACTTATTGATGGGGTATAAACCAAGTGACCTTACAACTACTCAAAGAGAACCCATGTTTGAAGCAAACTAGGATCAACCCCCTAGTGAGGTAGAAGTACTTCTTAGGCATCAAGAAGGGATTACAAAACAAAACCCATCTCATAATTCTCAAAATTACAACATAGAAGAAGAGGGTAATGATTGTTTGCCTCCTACAATGATTTAACAACTAAGCCCTTAAGGCTACGATTCAGAGATTCAACATCTAATCTAAATAGCTATTTCAATCATCATGAAGGTGCATTTAACTTGCCAACCCAGGGATGTGAACTTGAAATGGGTCAGCACAATATGTGTACTAAGGAACCATAGTATCCATATTCATCCTACAGCTAAGAAAGACATAATGTTGAAGTAAAATTGATTGGAAAGAACTAATATAAGTGTTAAGCATCAACCAAAAACTATACTAACCTAAAATACATGATAAAAATAAAAATCTAAGAAAAAAAAAGGAAACTACTATGTTTTCTTTGGCTATAGGAATAGTCACAAAATGGAGTTCTACTGGCTGCAAGAATAGTTAGCGCCAAATTTTTACCTAATTATTGAACAAAAAGTAACAACTAAACTAAAGGATGGAATTCTCACCAACTAGCCCCCCTTGGATGAGTATCCCTTAAGACAAATGTAAAATCAAATACAGAAACATATAAACTCATTTTCTTCATTGGAAATCACAAATACAATAGAGCATCATGATTGTATTACTAAAAAGCTACAAATGTGAGTACATCATTAGATTAAGCAACTTCTTTTGAAGTAGAATTTGAGTCTTATTTATAGGGGGGAAGCTACTAACTAACCACATAGCAAGGCGGTCAATTCCAACAGATTAGGAGGACACCACTTTAGCGAAAGCATAGAAAGTGGAGAGGCAGTTACACATGCATAGAATTTGGTCAGACATTCCTGCCTTAATGTAGATTTAGCACAACAGTAATGCATGTATTCGCTCAACAGACAATTAAACCATTTACAAGGTGGTTACAACTCTGACTTGAATGAGGGATCTCCAACCATCGAGGGTCTTTCCTTTGTTGACATTTGAATGGCCACCTTGTTGACCGTTATGGTGAATAACCAACTGGCAAAATCTTCTTCAATTTTGTAGTCAACTAATTATATCTACAAAACAATATTTGTATGTACAACAATTGTGTATCTATAACTATCTTAAAGTAGCCTTCATTAATCCACATGTAAAATCAACACAGATAGTTCATATAGCATGTCAATTTCATTAAAGATTGTAAAAATAAGCTTATGCCTAATGTCTATGGTTTTGAGGAAATATTATTAAAAATAAACATTGAAACATCAAAGTCTATAAAAAATATGGAAAATAGACAATAAACTTTATCAAAATTGAGTCATAAACTGGACTTATCACTCCCCCCAACCTAAGACTTTGTTGGTCCTCTAGTAGAAGAAAAAGGGTTGTTCCTTTGCTTTGTTAATGCCCTGAAGTTTGCAACTACCAGTTGTCCTACATTGGTTTCTACAATTTCTAAATTATGGTCCCAATAGAACCCTTGTTCTTTGTCCAATCTGCTCCATCTTTGTCTCTTTGTAGCTATATCATACTGGTAAAACCTAAAATTTGGCACATTCTAGAATAGGATAGGTGGCTGAAAAGTTAGTGGGAGCTAAAATTGTTTCTTTGCCCTTCCAATCTATATATATCTATCAAATCTCTTAAGTGTTGCATTATAGTTCTACATAGAGTGAGGCTCAACTTGTTTTAACTCATCAATTAGGTTGTTCCACCTTGTTGATAGGTATCCCATCACATATTCTCCTTTGGTTTTTGGTACCTCTTCATATTCTTTATACACTACCTCTCTCTCAGATAGGATCCTATCATCGTAGCTTGGTCTATAAATAATTTTGTGCCAATCCATGAAAAGGCTCCCTGGGTTCCTAGATTCAGCCTTGATGGACAAGGGAGTGTTGGATTTAACTTGCTTATAAGTCCTAAATTGTTTTCCTCAAATAATCTCATTTTGTATCCAAGACATGAATTCCCTTAATTGGACATCCCCAACATACAACAATGGATTCCAATCATGGTCTTGGGTCATGATATAATTATGTAAGTACAATTCACACAAAAAATTCTTCATTTCAGGAGGAGAAATCCGATAAGCATTGAAAAATTCAAGAGTTTCAATGGAAGGATTCAAACCTAAAACAATCCTTTCCATTTTAAAAAAAATATGCTTCTCCTTCAAATACAAGGTATAGACACTTGAAGGAGTTATGCATTCTAATATCTAAGGTACTAAGGTTGCCATATTGTCCACCTTCTTCTTTAGAGTAGCAATTTCTACATCCTTATCTTCAATATCCTCATCTCTCTTTTGAATTTCTTTCCTCAACTATGTTTCTCCTCCTTCCATTTGTTTTCCCTTATTCACATCTCTTTCCATAAATTCATAGCTACCATGTGCATTGAAAAATCAGAGGGTCTATGTATTCCTACTAGAATTTTTCCTGGCATAGATTCTTACTCTTCTTGTAGCATTAGCTGTAGGAATTATGAATGTTTGACCAATTTTGGTTGCAGGAGTGCTAACTGTTCTCCCAGTTCTGTCTATAGAGCCTCTTGTTCTAGCTCTTTCTCTTGCTATAGGAACTCTTGCTTCTACTCTTGCTATAGGATCTCCTGATTTTCCTCAAACTCTTGACTTTCAACTTGTTCAACAATATTAGCAAGATCTACCAACATTATGTTTGTTTCTTCCTCAAAGATGTCATTTTCCTTCACA
The DNA here is from genome assembly GCA_007258455.2 of Sequoia sempervirens. NCBI lineage: Eukaryota > Viridiplantae > Streptophyta > Pinopsida > Cupressales > Cupressaceae > Sequoia > Sequoia sempervirens. The sequence continues at coordinate 123,614 of VDFB02107016.1, forward strand.
TTTACATGCTCCACTGGGGCCGTTATGTCCTCTTGTAGTATTTCTCTATTCCTAGGGCTTCCCTACAAAGACATGCCAAAGGCTAGCCAAGCTGGTCTTGATTTCCTAGGAGGGCTCTGGTGTTCTTCTTTGGTTGCAGGAAGAACAGTGTTAGCCTTCTGTTTCTTTGGCACTTTCTTTCCTACAATTTTCTTTTCAAATTTTCCTTTCTTTATATCTTCCTCTTTCTTTTGTGCCCTAGTTCTCATTAAGCTGCTAAGAGGAACATCCTCATGAAAATTTGAAGAGGAAATTTCTTTGTCTGAATGCTCTACCTTAGAAGAGCTAATTTCTATAGTTTGTTCAGCTATAGGAGGGTTTGCACTAGGACCCATGCCAAAATTTTAGGCACTAAGAATAGGTTCATTCATGCTCAATCTTCTACTAGCCCTACAAGGTTGAGGCAAAACCCTAGGTCACAAATTCTTAGGTCTAATTTGATCAATATTTAAGAATTCTTCCCAAGTCATGTCACATACATCATGCAAGGACTTTTCAACTAACAATTTGATTAGACAATGGTGGTAAATGGATTTATACCTACCTTTTTGGGTCTGGACCACCATGATTGAGAGAAGGTGGTATAGCACATTTGACACATTCATTCTTCTCTTGTGCCTTATATGATTTAGAAGTTTGAAGTGCACAGAGTGTAGATTCGACTGGCGATATTCATAGGTAATGTACTTCACAACATGAATAGCTACTTGCTTCCACAACTCGGGTAGAGAGCCTCTTTTTGCACCTTGTTTTTCCACACTCAATGGAGGGTCACTAGGTTCTGTAAATTCAACCCTAGCTAACTTGGAATCTCTAGAACTAGGGTAATTTTCACTGTCAACAAGCAACCCTGTAACTTCTACAATTCTTTCTTCAGTAGCAATTACTTCCAACCCTTTCACCATGGTTTTTCCTTCAACAATTTCTGGGTGAATTCCAATGCAACATCTTCATCAAAACCATTAAGCTTTAGGAAATAGTCTAACGAGCCATAATTTCTAAATTCATCCTGTGAAGGTACGTTCTGTAGTAATGTGTCATGAACCGTGGGTTCATTCTTGATTAACCCACCTCCCATTGTTTAGTTTTTTGCAATCAAATAATTTCTCTACAAATTTTCCCTTCCTGCAATCTTCATCTGAAAACTACACTTCTCCTTCCTGCAATGCCACAAAATTTCCCGCTCTAGTATCATCTCACACATGCAAGCTGTCATCTCACTCAAAATTCAAATCGACTCAATTTAAACTTGCCGATACAAGCCAACATGTATAGATATGAGGACATAACATTCACACTTCCCCCCCAACCTAAATTTGAGTACGTGACCTCACATGCGCAAGAGTTATGACAATGTGAGAGGGTAGAGAATAATGGCATGTTATGGAGAACATCTATATTAATTTACAACAATTAAATGAATGTACTAAAAGACAATTAAGAGATAAGAACTTGATGTGCATGTACCTGGATTCTTGGAAGATTTGTTACAAAGATTATTGAGAAAGTATCGGTTACCCTTTGAGAGGTCAGTTGAGCAATCAATGAAAGTGGAGTGGAATTGAGTGAAGTAATGATGGAATGAAGTGAAATGATGGAGGCGTGATGAAAGAGAGAGAAAGTTAGAGATCGATGGGTGGATTGGTGAAGAAGTGGACCCCCACAGAAGTGGAAGTCTTTATTATGAAAAATTGCATACCTTAATTAGCTAGAATGAGGGACGCTAGGTTCACTTCCTTCAGCTGCAAGAAGTTCGAGTATTGCATGCTGAGTGAATTGTTGAAGGAATTTCACATTGAAAGTTGGTTGTGATACAGTCTGAGGCAATGACCATTGACAAGTATATTAAATCTAACTGGGTCAATAGTAGTGAGTTGAACAACACCATTGGGGAATACTTCAACAACTTTGTATGGTTCTAGCCACCTTGTCTATAATCTTCCCACGTTATCTTGATACCTTGAGTCGTAGAGTAGGACCCGATCTCTTGGTTGGAATTTATTGTCCTTAATGAATTTTTCATGCCACTTGATTCTCTAATTTTGCACTACCTCTGTATGATGCATTCAATTTCATAATTTGGTCTCTTTGTGCTTCAAAAATTTCCATCCCCAAGTCCATTGCAATCTTAAGATGGGAATCATAGTTGTCTTTCATTACGTCAACCCAAATGGTGTGAAGCCTGTACTTGTTTTCTAGGTTGTCCTATAGGCCCAAATATCTTCTGGCAGTCTATTTTCCCAATCCTTTTAATGAACAACCACCATTTTGGTCAAAATGGCTTCAATTTCCTAATTAGTCACTTCAACTTGGCCATTAGCCTGAGGGTGGTAAGGAGTAGATTTCTTGTGCCTTATGTTGTACTCCTTGACCAGTGATGCAACAAGGGTTGATGTAAATTGATACCCTTGGTTAGTCACTCTCTCTTAGAACCCCATACATTGTGAAAATATCCTCATAAACAAATTTTGCAACCTTATCATCTCTTGCATGATTCATGGCCTAACTTCTACCCACTTAGTTGCATAATTTGTGCATACTATGATATAGGACTTACCATTTGATGGAGGATCAATGGGTCCTACAAAATCTAATCCCCATTTTTCAAATGGAGTGATTACTACCTAAGGATAAAGGGGCATCTCATCAGATTTGGTTGGCCTACCCATCCTTTCGCATCAATCACACTTTCTTATATATCTCCCTACCTCCTTATGGAGTGTAGGCCAATAGTACTTTGTATTCAGAATCTTAATTGTTTTCCTCTTGGCTATAAAATTTCCTTCACATGGTTCATTGTGGCATGCATGTAGAATATCATATGTCTCTTCCTCCCTCACAAATCTCCTCATGACATGGTTTGGCCTAGTGTAAAAAAAACATCCTGCAATCCATGAAAAAGAAAATAATTTTTCAATGAGAAACCTTTTCTCTTTTGGAGAGAAGTGCGGAGGAACTCTCCCTATGACTAGATAGTTAGCTATGTTAGTATACCAAGGTGTTTGCACACTGATGGAAAATAAGTGATCATTAGGGAAAGATTCATTTGTGACCTGATTATTCTCTGACATATTCATTGTGAAAGAAAGTCTACAACAGCATTGGCCTTTCCTAGTTTATCCATAATTCTTATATCAAACTCTTTCATCAACAACAACCATCTTGCCAACCTTCCTAAGATTAGGGGTTTATTCATGAGATACCTAATGGTTGTATGATTTGTGTGCACAAAGATTTGATAGCCTATTATGTAGTGCCTGAATTTTTTTAGGGCATAGATTATTGCCAACATTTGCTTTGTTGTCATTGTATAATTGAATTCAGCTCCTTGCAAGTTTTTGCTGACAAAATAAATAACATTTTCAATAGCTCCTTATTTCTTCCCTTAGACTACTCCTATCGCATAGTCTGATGCATCTATATGGATGTGGAAATGAAGCTCCCAATTAGGACATTTGAGTACAAGAGCATGAGTCAAAGTTGTGTTCAAATCAAAAAATGTCTTATCACAGTCTTCAGTCCAGTGAAACTCAACATATTTAGTGAGAAGAGTATACAATGGTGCTACTATTTTGTTAAAATCATTGATGAAATGCCTATAGTAGCCTGGATGTCCCAAGAAACTCCTAACATCTTTTTGTTTTGCAAGTGTAGGAAGATTTGTGATCACCTCAATCTTTGCAGGATCTACTTGAATTCCTTTGTGAGAGATGTAATGGCCAAGGACTACACCTTCCTACATCATCATGAAGCACTTTTCATTGTTTAGAGATAGATTGTGGTCTTTACATCTCTATAGGACTCTCCTAAGATTCTCCAATTCTTCATTGAAATAAACACCATAGGTGGTAAAATCATCCATATAGATTTACATGCAATCATGAGAGATGTCTAAAAATATGCTAATGACTTCCCTCTGAAAAGGTGTAGGTGCATTGCATAAGCCAAATGGAAGTACTGAGTAGGCATAGGTCCCCCATGGATAGGTAAAGGTGGTCTTCTCCTAGTCCTCAAGTGCAATTTGGATATGGTTATAGTCGCTAAATCTATCTAGAAAATAAAAGTATTGCTTGCCTACAAGTGAATCCATAAATTGATCTATGAAAGGCAAGGGAAAATGGTCTTTTTTGGTGGAAACATTAAGTTCTTTGTAATCAACAAAAACTCATCACTTCTATCCCTTTTTGGTCACAATCACCAATGGAGACACCCACTAGCTATCTGAAATGGGGTAGATGAATCCTGCATCCAATAGTTTTTGTAGTTCTCCTTTCACAATTTCTCTTAATGTAGGGTTAATTCTTCTTTGTGGCTACCTCACTGCTATACAATCATCTCTAATTTAAATTCTATGAGTGTAAAACTTAGGGTCCAATCCCTTCATATCATGATAGTCCCATGTAAATGCAGGTTGGTGGGTAATCAATAAGTTGGTCAATGACAATTGCTATTCTTCACTCATTGTTGTCCAGATATTTTCGTTTTGTCACTTGCACTTGTGTAGTTAACTCTACCATAGTTGTTTCACTAATGCTTGGTACCTCAAGTTCATGTGGCAGCAATGTATAAGACATACTTGTTGCTGCAGGAAGTTTTGTTGTAGGAAGTGCAGGCATAATTTTCTTGACTGGAGCAATAGAATGAGAGGATGATGCATCCTCCACTTCACAATGATTCTGAATTATGCTAGAGAATAATTCATCTCCGTCTTGAAGTTGCATGAAATATCTTCTTCCTAACATCATAAGCTATGCCAAAAAATTATCTTCTTTGGCCTCTTCACCAACATGTGACCATATAGGAGTTTCCATGTCATTAGATGGTTGAGCAGGGGGGTAAATAACAAGCTTCTTTATGCTCTTTCCATTATAAATGGTCGTGTCTCTTGTCCTACATCCAATATATACATCTGTTGTTTGCTAACCATGGTCTTCCTAGAATGATAGGGTACCCGCTGAGTGTGGCTTTAGGAGAAAGAATCATGAAATATGTTGGGTACTCCCATGAGTCCAGAGTTACCACAAGGTCCTCTACTACACCATTAGGTTTAATATCTGAACTATCAACAATTTGTAGGATAGTAGGAGTAGGTCTCATGCTTTCAACATTTAGTTGTTGCGAGAGGTCTTTGGTCATTACATTTATTGCTGCTCCTAAGTCAATCAGAGCATTCTTTCTCTAGATCCCATTTATGAAAACTCCTACCACAGGAATCCTTGGATCATTATACTTGGGAACAGTCACTCTCCCAAGCATGATGTCACCTAATTGTCCCACCACATGAACCGTAGTGGGGTATTTCTTCTTCTTGCTTGGCTTTTTAAGGCATGCTTCCTTAGTTTCCTTATCATAGATTGAAACATATTTTATGGCCTGAAATAGAGGTATATGGACACATATATGCTTCAAATGATCTAAAATTTCAAAGGTCATGCCCTCCTTTTCTTCTTTCTCTTTCATAGTTTCCAACCTTTAAGGAAATGGGGGTGTTTGTGCAGTCTGCTTGACTAGGACTGGTTCAGGATTATTAGGTGCACTGGGTTGAATGGGGGTATTCATAGGTATTCATAGGCTCCTCTTCTTCCATTGGTAGCTTAGTGATAATGGGTGTGGAAGGATCTAACAAGGTAGTTCTTGAATGTAGGTGGATGTCACTTACATTCACAATATATGTAGGGAATTGATTTGGATTAGCAGAGTATATTGGCTATTGTTGTGGTTTGTTATTTGGATTAGATGTGGGCTAAGCTAGTAGCTGAGTAGGTTTAGGTGCAGTTGAACTTGAACTAGCAAGAGGAGGCATTATAGAAATATGTTAGGGCTGAGAAGGTGGCTACATGTAACTATTTGGATGGTTTGGCAATTATTGTCCTCCCCTCCATTGATTTGTTTGCTGCTAATTTCTTGGGGTGGCTGCCAATTTCCTTGAAACTGCTACCAATTTCCTTGAGATTGTTGCCACTAGGGTGGAGAGTTTTTGTGATTAGGCCATGCATTTGAAGGGCTACTCCAAGGTTGTGGTGGATATCCTCCATATATGGATGGATATGGGGGCTTCCATTGGTTACCAAATGAATAGGAATTGAAAAATGGCCTAGCAAAAGAGAGTGGATCTCGTGGTATACTTTTTCTTGAAACCCATGGCCCTCCTTTTTGAAATGTAGTAGACTTGGTCATCCTCACCCTAGATTATCTTGAAGTCAGGTAGAATCTGCTTACTTTCAATATTAGCTATCATCCTACATCTGCAGTCCTTTTTCTTTTGTTAGCAATGGAGGTAATACTCTGCCAACATTGCCTCTTCCTCCTCTTGTTTCTTTTTGTCCTAAAGCATATCTAGCTGAGTAGTTAGATTTTTTATAATGTCTTTCTTGAAGTCTACTAGCAAGTGTGTGATCTCCATTCTTTAAACTCCATTAGTAGATGTCTTACCCATAGAGGATTGGTAAACTCTCCCTTTCTTTGAAGCTACCCTAGAGTAATTCTAGCATATTTTCTTGATATCCTCCCAAGGAACTTGGGAGATATCCCCTCCTCCCATCAAATCCAAGGAATTAGTGCAACTATCATTAATTCCTCTTAGGAAAAGAAGATTTTGTGATTCTTCATTGAGTGTATGGTGTTTAGATTTCTACAAATAGAACATAAACCTTGCAATATAATCCTTCAAGATCTCATCTTCCTTGTTGCATCATAAAAATGTCATCTCCTCTCATATCACTACCCCTGCAATACTCCTTGTATTTCTCAAGGAATTTTTTCTTCATGTCATCCCAAGTCTCCACAGTATTTCTACCTAGGCTCATGAACCATCTTAATGAAACTTCCTTCAAGGTGGTAGGAAATAACTTAAGCCTATGGGCATCAGTGGTATACTCATAACTCCTGCAAAGTATTTCAAACTCGAACAAGAAAGTATTAGGATCTTCTGTGACAAGTCCATAAAACTTAGGAAGGACTAAAGCAAGGATATTTTGAGGTTGGAAACTTCATTATGATGGGAAATGGGGAAAGGAAAAGCTGGTTGGTTAGGTTTGTTTCTATTTGCATCACCCATGCCTACCTAATGTAGTTCCAAAGAAAAGGGATTCTCAAGCTAATTTTGATCTTCAAAGGAAATTTTAGAATTGGTCAAATTAGGGAATGCATCAGCAAAGTGGTGTACTTCTTCTCTTGGTAGATTCAAATGCTCATCTAGCTGGAATGGATAAGGGTTATTAGGAAGGAATCCCCTATGAGCATCTCTCCTCCTTCCTCATGCATAGGGTATCAACTTACTATCAGTCAGCTCACACAAAGAATTGGTAAAAGAATGGTGGATAATTACTTTCCTACATGAGGGGATATACTAAGAACAAACTTTTAGAAATACTACTACAAGAAAAATATCAATGAATCCAAACATCTCCCTATTTTTGTAAGAGTTGTTGATGAACTCAAGCACTGGGATCACCTACAAAATGAAGATAAACCTTCCATGCGAGATCAGCAAGAGATAAAATTTTGTAATATAGTGCAATAAAAAAATGATGTTATTATCACAGACTAAATGATACAATATGCCACAACTCTCCCTTGAATTGATTGAGTTAATATGAACTCATCTAGACTAGATAGGAGGGAGAGGTGAGTTTAGAAAATATAGTAGAATATGGGAAAATAATTCCAAGAGGGGCAATAACTCCAAAATAACCAAATTAGGTGGGAGTTATGCCTACTTGGAGAATGCCAAATAGGTGGCATAACCTACTCAGAAAGAGAAAAATGAGTGGTTTTGTGAGGTGGCATATAAAGCCAAAAGAGGGTGTGAAACTCAACCACCTAAGTGTGAGTGGGAGAAACACATGTAATCAATGGATTATGCCACATGTATTCACATGAACCACATCTCCTATAACCTAAGGTATGCTTAATAATGTGTAGGAAAAATAATATTAAAAAACCTACACTAACACCTCCCCTTAAGCATAGCTTAGATGGGTGAAAGGATGAAATAATGCAAAGATGGGTCCCAGCTACAAGGCCATGTAATGTACCCATATACAATGATGAAACCTCTAAAAACATGAGAAAGAGAAAACTCATAGGACAAAACTCTCCCCCAAGAGAGAAGAAGAGAGACCATATATTCCCTCAATGTAGAATATCCTGCATTGTTGGTGAATGATTGACACAAGAAGCTAAAGATGATCCAAGATCGTTGAACACTATTTCTCCCCTTAGGAAGAAAGAAAACCAAGGATGTATGCAAGATATCTTCCCATTCTTGAAAGGAATATGAAGGAAGAATTTATGATGTCTCTGAATTCTGTTCAAGTGTCCCCATGTCGATGCTGAAAGTTGTCACCATCAAATTAGGTGTTCTAGGCCACACTGCAAAAGATGACAATCCAAAACCTAGTGGAGATGGATGTAGAAATTTTTTTGAAGAAAATGATATCTCCTCTGAAGACAAGTGTGCCTCATCCAAATGTTGCTCAAAAGTATCCACAATTATTCCAAACTATGATGAATGATCATGTGGAGAATGAATAAGAGGATACAAAGGTTCCTCCACAACAACTGAAGAAGAATCAACTTCATGAAAGAGGAGATGGATGTCATGAATAGTGTCTCCCAAGTCTAAAGCATGAGACTCCATAAATAAACCTACAATGTCTATCAAGTAGTCATCTGAAGTAGCTATATTTGGAAGACAATGTGTATTCTACTACACTGAATCACAAGAAGCCATGAATGTAGCAAAACAAGTATCTTCAGATGCAACAGTAGATGAGGATGTGATCTCAATAGGAGGAGGAGAAGCAGGAAGAGAAGTCTCTTTGTCAACTAGACATTTAAGAAATTTATTATACTCAAGCTCCTCTAAAGTATCATCATCATAGGGTATATTATAAACACCATCAAGGGGAATTAAATAATCTGCAACAGGATCATCCAAGAATGGAGAGATATGATGGTCTCCAAAAATCTCCCAAATATTGGTCCAAAGTGTGTGTGGGCACTCAATATGTGAGATCTCCACATAGATATCAACACCAATATATATACCAATTAATCTTATAATGTGATCATTATTATTACCCCAAACTAATTGCTTCCAAGGTGTGTCTAGTTCAGGTATGAGCCCATAAAGGTATGGCAAGAGCTTAAGCCACCTGAGATGTGTCAGTATTCCATTCTTCCAAGACTCATAATTATCTTTATTCAACATTACCACAGAAGGATGAATAGAAAAACCCATGATACCTCCTCAAATGGTCAACACAAAAGAATCAACTACAAGATTACCCCCCCAAATTCACTTAATCATGAACCCCCCAAATTTTTTTTTAATGATTTGGCACTTTATAAATTAGTACATTTACAATGTTGGAGTTGTTTTCCAAAGTTTTTCAAGTGTCCAAAATGGACTCAAATACTGAAAGTACAATCAAATCTCAAAATGAGAACCTCAAAATAGTACCAATGTATAGTTCTTGAAAAAATATCAACTTTCAAAACAAGAATCACCTCGATCTGAGGTCATATGTGAAAGTTACAGCCATTTGAAGTTCCAAAAATGAGAACTGTCCTTCAGATCTACCGATAAAACTAATTTTCTGCAAAATCCAGATCACTTGAGCAAGAATGGATCTCACCACTACAAAGAAAATCTCTCAAATTTGAGAAGGGGCTTGCAGATTTGATGCTCTGATACCATGTAAGAATAGTTGATGAACTCGAGCACCCAAGATCACCTGCAAAACCAAGATAAACCTTCCACACAAGAGAAGCAAGAGATAAAATGCTAGAATATAGTGCAATCAAGGAATGTTGTTATTATCAGACACTAAATGATACAATATGCCTCAACTCTCCCTTAAATTGACTGAGTTAATATGAACTCATTTGGACTAGATAGGAGGGAGAGGTGAGTGTAGACTATATAGTAGAATATGGGAAAATAATTCCAAGAGGGGCAATAACTCCCAAATAACCAAATTAAGTGGGAGTTATGCCTACTTGGAAAATGCCAAATAGGTGGCATAACCTACTCAGAAAGAGACAAATGAGTGGTTTTGTGAGGTGGCATATAAAGCCAAAGGAGGGTGTGAAACTCAACCACCCAAGTGTGAGTAGGAGCAACACATGTAATTGATGGATTACACCACGTGTCCTCACATGAACCACATCTCCTATAACCTAAGGTATGCTTAATAATGTGTAGGAAAAAAAATATTAAAAAACCTACACTAACAATTTTGACACCATCCTTGACAACAACACCAAAAATGTTGGCCTCCTACAATGATTTAACAACCCTTACGATTGTGATTCAAAGATTGTACATCTAATCTAAATAGATATTTGAACCATCATGAACCTGTGCATTTAACTTGTCAACCCAGGGATGTGAACTTGAAATGGGTTAGCACATTATGTGCACTAAGGAACCAAAGTAGCCATATTCATCCTACAACTAAGAAAAAAATAATGCTGGAGGTAATTTTCTTGGAAAAAAATGACATAATTGTTGAGCATCAACCAAAAACTATACTAAGATGAAATGCATGACAGAAATGAAAATATGAGCAAACAAACATAAAACTACTATGTCTTCTTTGGCTATAGGAACAATCACAGAATGGAATTCTAGTGGCTAGAGGAATAGTCCGTGCCAAATTTCTAACTAATTATTGAATAGAAAGTAACAAATAAACTAAAGGATGGAATTCTCACCAAGTGGGCCCCCTTGGATGATTACCCTTTAAGATAAATGTAAACTCAGATGCAAAAACTTATAAACTCATTTTATTCATGGGAAAACACAAATACAATAGAGCATCATGACTATATTACTAAAAAGTTAAGAATGCGAGAACATCATCAGATTAAGAAACCTCTTTTGAAGGAGCATCTGATTCTTATTTATAGGGGGGAAAACTACTAACTAACCACCTAGCAAGGTGGTCAACTCCAACAGATTAGGAGGTCACCACTTTAGGGAAAGCATAGAAAGTGGAGAGGCGGTTACACATGCGTGGAATCTAGTCAAACATGCTTACCATAATGCAAATTCAACACAATAGTAATGCCTATATTTTCTCAACAGACAATTAAGACCATTTACAAGGTAGTTACAACTTTGATTTGAATGAGGGATCTCCCACCATTGAGGGTCTTTCCTTCATTGGCATTTGAATGACCACCTTGTTGACCATTATGGTGAATGACCAACTAGCAAAATCTTCTTCAATTTTGTAGGCAGGTAATTATATCTGCAAAAAAATATTAGTATGCATGTAACAATTGCATATCTATAACTATCTTAAAGTAGAATTCATTAATCCACATGTAAAATCAACACAGATAGTTCATATAGCATGTCAATGTCATTAAAGACTGTAAAAGTAAGCTTATGCCCAATGTATATGGCTTTAAGGAAATATTATAAAAATATTAACATCCAAACATCAAATTCTATGAAAACTATGGAAAATAGACAATAAGCTTCTATCAAAATTGAGTCATAAACTGGACTCATTAGTGATGAGAAGCTTATTGAGGTAAGACTTATAGAACACTCCAAAAAATCAAAAATTGCAAAAACTTATGGACAAGACGCTTCGGATAAACACAAACCAGTATTTCCTCGCACTCACAAAAGCTGTGCAAAACTACTTACTGATTTCATTGTGGACATGCTAAAGGGTCCTAATCTTATTCCACTAAGAGATCAAATAGTAGTTGGAAAATTTCCAAAACCAACTGCAAACCCCAACATACCACCATTGTTTTCACAGAACAATGATCAAACACAACCTAAGGATAACCTATTGTTTAGAAAAACATCCCAAATTGAACAAGAATTTGTGGCACAACAATATCAAGGAAATACAACCCAAAACATGCCATAAAAAAGCACTATGTAAAACATTGGAAACATTACAATGAACCAACAAGGTGGTAACCCGTCACAAGCGAAATGCATGCCACTAAATACCTCATACATTGACCCTTACAACAACTTACAATACCAACAAGGGAAATTATCACAAAATACAAAACAAGGTTTATCGTCAAAACAATACCAAGGTAAGGGTGAGTGCACCAAGATGGTTCCCAAAAAGGGGGGCTTAAGTGGCCACTTTTTTTCTAAAATCAGGAAATGCTAACATTGGACGTAAAATTGAGGATAGTTACACTCAAAATTTTGAGATGGAACAAAAAAAAGGATTGAAGTGCTTCGAGTCTAATTTCTAAACTACTAATTTATTTTGAAAATGGTTGAGATTAAGGGGTTCAAAAGAGGGATGTACAAAAATTGGTTTTTTTTTGTCACAAAAACATAAAATAGCAACTCTTGTACGACCTGAGCACAGTGAACTTTTTTGTAGTATTTTTAAAATCATTATGGTCAGAAGTTATCTAATAGCATCTAGTTGGCACAAAATTTTTCTGATAATTTTTTAATGAATATTTGATTTTTTACTAATTTTCTAAGTGGGCACTTCCTGAAAAGCATAATTTTGGTCGTGCTCCCTCTACAAATTTTTGAAAATAACTAATTTTTTTCTTTCATTTTTTAAAAATTTTAGAATGGAGTCTAGTTTCTAAAAATGTAATTTATTTGAAATTTTGATGAATGGTTAAGTTATAATAAGTAAATAAAACTAAACACTAGTTTTTGGCAAAAAATAGACATACAAACAAAAGAAATTATGGATGAAAGGATTAACATTGTCGAAAAGTGAAAAAAAATGCATTGTTTGATAGCTAAGAGAGAACCTAACATTACCCATGTTTTTGATTTTGTCAATATTGAACTAAATGCAATCTTGATGGTGAGCACGGACCCGATTATGTGAAAATTTGTAGAATTTGCAAAAACACGTCTCTGGCCTTGTTGGGAATGCCCTCCAAGCCTTTGGGTTGGTATTCCATGGAAAATAATTTCAATTTTTTATTTTTTTTTCAAGCGAAATAATGCATGCGCATTATAACGCAAGCGCGTTTTTTTTTTAAATTCATAAGTGGCAAGAAAATTGGTACCCAACTTCATGCACCCGCACGTAACCTTCAACCAAATCAACCACAACAACAATGTGTCCCACAAATGAACTACCAAGGTAAACTTCAATCAAATCAACCACAACAACAAAGTGTGCCACAAATGAACTACCAAGGAAACCTTCACCCAAATCATCCACAACAACATGTGCCATAGATGAACTACCAAGGAAGCCTTCAACCAAATCAACCAAAACAACAAGGTGTGCCAAAAACAAACTACAAAGGAAACCTTCAACCAAATCAACAACATTCACAACAACAAAGTGTGCCACTAACAAACTACCATACAAAAATTCAACAAAATCCCCAACAACAAGGTCCATGATCAACACAACAATAAGGAAGACTTCAACAAAACCCACATCAACATGGTGGACAACAAATGAACTATCAAAGTACACCCAAATCTTAACAACACTTTGTTCACCAAATCCAAAATCAAAACCCTCAACAACAACAAGAAGGAGGAAAACAAAATTAGTAACAAGGAACACCTCAAGGTCAATATCAAGGTACACAACAAGGACCTAACCTACCTTATCCACAACATGGTCCTCAAGGTCCCATAACAAAGACATTTTTATGTGTGTACACTCATATCCTTTGATTGAGTGTTTAGAGTTGCACATTTATGTCATTGTTTTGTGTGCTTGCTTGATGATTTCGGGTGTTGTAGATGTGTTATCTCATCACGTTTGTTCAGTCGTACATTGGATATTATGTGTTTATGGGACCTTGAGGACCGTGTTGTGTATAAGGCATGTGGGATCCTTGTTGTGTACCTTGATATTGACCTTGAGGTGTTCCAACAACAAAATACGCCCAAATCTCAACAACACTTTATTCACTATCAACAAGGAACACCTCAAGGTCAATATCAAGGTACACAACAAGGACCTAACCTACCTTATACACAACACAGTCCTCAAGGTCCCATAACCAAGACATTTTTATGTGTGTACACTCATATCCTTTGATTGAGTGTTTGGAGTTGCACATTTATGTCATTGTTTTGTGTGCTTGCTTGATAATTTTGGGTGTTGTAGATGTGTTGTCTCATCATGTTTGTTTGGTCGTATGTTGGATATTTACTGTTTATGGGACCTTGAGGACCGTGTTGTGTATAAGGCGTGTTGGATCCTTGTTGTGTACTTTGTTCACTATCAACAAGGAACTCCTCAAGGTCAATATCAAGGAACACAACAAAGACCTAACCTACCTTATACACAACATGGTCCTCAAGGTCCCATAACCAAGACATTTTTATGTGTGTACACTCATATCCTTTGATTGAGTGTTTGGAGTTATACATTTATGTCATTGTTTTGTGTGCTTGCTTGATGATTTTGGGTGTTGCAGATGTGTTGTCAATACACAACATCCCACATGCCTTATACACAATAAGGCATACTGAGGTCAATATCAAGGTACACAACAAGGATCCCACATGCCTTATGCACAACACGGTCCTGAAGGTCCCAGAAACACATAATATCCAACGTACGACTGAACAAACGTGATGAGACAACACATCTACAACACCCAAAATCATCAAGCAAGCACACAAAACAATGACATAAATGTGCAACTCCAAACACTCAATCAAAGGATATGAGTGTACACACATAAAAATGTCTTGGTTAATGAATATCAACAAATGAACTATCAAAGTACACCCAAATCTCAACAACACTTTTTTCACTAAACCCAAAATCAAAACCCTCAACAACAATAGGAAGGAGGATGACAAAATTAGTGACAAGGAACATCTCAAGTTCAATATCAAGGTACACAACAAGGATCCCACATGCCTTATACACAACACGGTCCTCAAGGTCCCATAAACACATAATATCCAACATACGACTGAACAAACATGATGAAACAACACATCTACAACACCCAAAATAATCAAGCAAGCACACAAAACAATGACATAAATGTGCAACTCCAAACACTCAATCAAACGATATGAGTGTACACACATAAAAATGTCCTGGTTATAATGCAAGCGCGTTTTTTTAAAAAAATTCATAAGTGGCCAGAAAATTGGCACCCAACTTCATGCAACCACCCGTAACCTTCAACCAAATCAAACACAACAACAATGTGTCGCACAAATGAACTACCAAGGTAAACTTCAATCAAATCAACCACAACAACAAAGTGTGCCAAAAATGAACTACCAAGGCAACGTTCAACCAAATCAACCATAACAACATGGTGTGCCACAAATGAACTACCAAGGAAACCTTCAACCAAATCATCCACAACAACGTGTGCCATAGATGAACTACCAAGGAAACCTTCAACCAAATCAACCAAAACAACAAGGTGTGCCACAAGCAAACTACAAAGGGAACCTTCAGCCAAATCAACAACATTCACAACAACAAAGTGTGCCACTAACAAACTACCATAGAAAAATTCAACAAAATCCCCAACAACAAGGTCCATGATCAACACAACAATAAGGAAGCCTTCAACAAAACCCACATCAATATGGTGTTTAACAAGTGAACAACAAATGAACTATCAAAGTACACCCAAATCTCAACAACACTTTGTTCACCAAATCCAAAATCAAAACCATCAACAACAACATGAAGGAGGACAACAAAATTAGTAACAAGCAACACCTCAACGTCAATATCAAGGTACACAACAAGGACCTAACCTACCTTATACACAACATGGTCCTCAAGGTCCCATAACCAAGACATTTTTATGTGTGTACACTCATATCCTTTGATTGAGTGTTTGGAGTTGCACATTTATGTCATTTTTTTGTGTGCTTTCTTGATGATTTTGGGTGTTGTAGATGTGTTGTCTCATCACGTTTGTTCGGTAGTGCATTGGAAATTATGTGTTTATGGGACCTTGAGTACCATGTTGTGTATAAGGCATGTGGGATCCTTGTTGTGTACCTTGATATTAACATTGAGGTGTTCCAACAACAAAGTACACCCCAATCTCAACAACACTTTGTTCACTATCAACAAGGAACACCTCAAGGTCAATATCAAGGTACACAAAAAGGACCTAACCTACCTTATACACAACACGGTCCTCAAGGTCCCATAACTAAGACATTTTTATGTGTGTACACTCATATCCTTTGATTGAGTGTTTGGAGTTGCACATTTATGTCATTGTTTTGTTTGCTTGCTTGATGATTTTGGGTGTTGTAGATGTGTTGTCTCATCACATTTGTTCGGTTGTACATTGTATATTATGTGTTTATGGGACCTTGAGGACCGTGTTGTGTATAAGGCATGTGGGATCCTTGTTGTGTACTTTGTTCACTATCAACAAGGAACACCTCAAGGTCAATATCAAGGTACACAACAAGGACCTAACCTACCTTATACACAACATGGTCTTCAAGGTCCCATAACCAAGACATTTTTATGTGTGTACACTCATATCCTTTGATTGAGTGTTTGGAGTTATACATTTATGTCATTGTTTTGTGTGCTTGCTTGATGATTTTGGGTGTTGTAGATGTGTTGTCAATACACAACATCCCACATGCCTTATACACAATAAGGCATAGTGAGGTCAATATCAAGGTAAACAACAAGGATCCCACATGCCTTATACACAACACGGTCCTCAAGGTCCCATAAACACATAATATCCAATGTACGACCGAACAAACGTGATGAGACAACACATCTACAACACCCAAAATAATCAAGCAAGCACACAAAACAATGTCATAAATGTGAAACTCCAAACTCTCAATCAAAGGATATGAGTGTACACACATAAAAATGTCTTGGTTAATGAATATCAACAAATGAACTATCAAAGGACACCCAAATCTCAAAAACACTTTGTTCACCAAACCCAAAATCAAAACCCTCAACAACAATAGGAAGGAGGACAAAATAATTAGTAACAAGGAACACCTCAAGGTCAATATCAAGGTACACAAAAAGGATCCCACATGCCTTATACACAACACTATCCTCAAGGTCCCATAAACACATAATATCCAACGTACGACTGAACAAACATGATGAGACAACACATCTACACCCAAAATCATCAAGCAAGCACACAAAACAATGGCATAAATGTGCAACTCCAAACAATCAATCAAAGGATATGAGTGTACACACATAAAAATGTCTTGGTTATAACGCAAGCGTGTTTTTTTTTTTTAATTTATAAGTGGCTAGAAAATTGGTACCCAGCTTCATGCACCCGCCTGTAACGTTCAACCAAATGAACCACAACAACAATGTGTCCCACAAACAAACTACCAAGGTAAACTTCAATCAAATCAACCACAACAACAAATTGTGCCACAATTGAACTACCAAGGCAACGTTCAACCAAATTAACCATAACAACATGGTGTGCCACAAATGAACTACCAAGGTAACCTTCAACCAAATCAACCAAAACAATAAGGTGTGCCACAAACAAACTACAAAGGAAACCTTCAGCCAAATCAACAAAATTCAAAACAACAAAGTGTGCCACTAACAAACTACCATAGAAAAATTCAACAAAATCCCCAACAACAAGGTCCATGATCAACACAACAATAAGGAAGCCTTCAAAAAAACCCACATCAACATGGTGTACAACAAATGAACTATCAAAGTACACCCAAATCTTAGCAACACTTTTTTCACCAAACCCAAAATGAAAACCCTCAACAACAACAGGAAGGAGGACAATAAAATTAGTAACAAGGAATAGCTCAAGGTCAATAGCAAGGTACACAACAAGGATCCCACATGCCTTATACACAATAGGAAAGAGGACAACAAAATTAGTAACAAGGAACACCTCAAGGTCAATATCAAGGTACACAACAAGGACCTAACCTCCCTTATACACAAGATAGTCCTCAAGGTCCCATAAACACATAATATCCAACCTACGATCGAACAAACGTGATGAGACAACACATCTACAACACCCAAAATCATCAAGCAAGCACACAAAACAATGACATAAATGTGCAACTCCAAACACTCAATCAAAGGATATGAGTGTACACACATAAAAATGTCTTGGTTAATGAATGCCATTTTTCCACAACAATCCATCTTCTTCCCTTCATAATTAAACAATTTTGACACCATCCTTGACAACAACACCAAAAATGTTGGCCTCCTACAATGATTTAACAACTAACCCTTATGATTGTGATTCAAAGATTGGACATCTAATGTGAATAGATATTTGAACCATCATGAGCCTATGCATTTAACTTGTCAACCCAGGGATGTGAACTTGAAATGGGTTAGCACGTTATGTGCACTAAGGAACCAAAGTAGCCATATTGATCCTACAGCTAAGAAAAATATAATGTTGTCCAGAGGTAATTTTCTTGGAAAGAAATGACATAAGTGTTGAGCATCAACCAAAAACTATAATAAGATGAAATGCATGAAAGAAATGAAAATCTGAGCAAACAAACATAAAACTATTATGTCTGCTTTGGCTATAGGAACAATCACATAATGGAATTCTAGTGGCTAGAGGAATAGTCCATGCCAAATTTCTAACTAATTATTGAATAGAAAGTAACAAATAAACTAAAGGATGAAATTCTCACCAAGTGGGCCCCCTTTGATGATTACCCCTTAAGATAAATGTAAACTCAGATGCACAAACTTATAAACTCATTTTATTCATTGGAAAACACAAATACAATAGAGCATCATGACTATATTACTAAAAAGCTAAGAATGCGAGTACATCATCAGATTAAGCAACCTTTTTTGAAGGAGCATCTGATTCTTATTTGTAGGGGGAAAAACTACTAACTAACCACCTAGCAAGCCGGTCAACTCCAACAGATTAGGACACCACTTTAGGGAAAGCATAGAAAGTGGAGAGGCAGTTACACATGCGTGGAATCTAGTCAAACATGCTTACCTTAATGCAAATTCAACACAACAGTAATGCCTATATTTTCTCAACAGACAATTAAGACCATTTACAAGGTATTTACAACTTTGATTTGAATGAGGGATCTCCCACCATTGAGGGTCTTTCCTTCATTGACATTTGAATGACCACCTTGTTGACCATTATGGTGAATGACCAACTAGAAAAATCTTCTTCAATTTTGTAGGCAGGTAATTATATCTACAAAAAATATTAGTATGCATGTAACAATTGCATATCTATAACTATCTTAAAGTAGAATTCATTAATCCACATGTAAAATCAACATAGATAGTTCATATAGCATGTCAATGTCATTAAAGATTGTAAAAGTAAGCTTATGCCCAATGTATATGGCTTTAAGGAAATATTATAAAAATATTAACATCCAAACATCAAATTCTATGAAAACTATGGAAAATAGACAATAAGCTTCTATCAAAATTGAGCCATAAACTGGACTCATTAGTGATGAGAAGCTTATTGAGGAAAGACTTATAGAACACTCCCAAAAATCAAAAATTGCAAAAACTTATGGACAAGATGCTTCGGATAAACACAAACCAGTATTTCCTCACACTCACGAAAGTTGTACAAAACTACTTACTGATTTCATTGTGGAGATGCTAAAAGGTCCTAATGTTATTCCACTAAGAGATCAAATAGTAGTTGGAAAAATTCCAAAACCAACTGCAAACCCCAACATACCACCATTGTTTTCATAGAACAATGATCAAACACAACCTAAGGAAAACCTATTGTTTAGAAAACCATCCCAAATTGAACAATAATTTGTGGCACAACAATATCAACGAAATACAACCCAAAACATGCTAGAACAAAGCACTATGTAAAACATTAGAAACATTACAATGAACCAACAAGGTGGTAACCCGTCACAAGGGCAATACATGCCACTAAATACCTCAAACATTGACCCTTACAACAACTTACAATACCAACAATGGCAATTATCACAAAATACAAAACAAGGTTTCTCATCAAAACAATACCAAGGTAAGGGTGAGTGCACCAAGATGGTTCCCAAAAAGGGGGCTTAAGTGGCCACTTTTTCTCTAAAGTTAGGAAATGCTAACCTTGGACATGAATTGAGTATAGTTACACTCAAAAAATTTAGATGTAACAAAAAAAAGGATCGAAGTGCTCCGAGTCTAATTTCTAAACCACTAATTTATTTTGAAAATGGTTGAGATTAAGGGGTTCAAAAGACGGATGTACGAAAATTGGTGTTTTTTGGTCAGAAAAACATAACATAGCAACTCTTGTACAACCTGAGCACGGTGAACTTTTTTGTAGTATTTTTAAAATCACTATGGTCAGAAGTTAGCTAATAGCATCTAGTTGGTGCACAATTTTTTTGATAATTTTTTAATGAATATTTGATTTTTTACTAATTTTCTAAGTGGGCACTTCCTGAAAAGCATAATTTTGGCCATGCTCCATCTACAAATTTTTGAAAATCACTGATTTTGTTTCCTTTCTTTTTTTTAAATTTTTTAGAATGGAGTCTAGTTTCTAAAAATGTAATTTATTTGAAATTTTGATGAATGGTTAATTTATAATTTAAAAAAAAAACACTAAACACTACTTTTTGGCAAAAAACAGACATACAAACAAAAGAAATTATGGATGAAAGTGTAGACATCCAAATTTGGACACTTAATTTATCCAAATTTATCACTTTTTGTCTAAACATCCTCTTATCCGAGTTAATTAAGTAATATTACTATTATTTAATTAATATCTTTAATTCCAGAGCTAAATCCCTACGGTATTTAATTAATAATTAAATACCTTACCCTCCTTAATCCTCTTTTCATCAAATAAATTAAATAAATATTACATTTACCTAATTCGTCACATGTCATTTTTATCTAATCCTAATCCATTTCCTAATCTCTTCATTAAGGATGTGCACATGCCTAATCCTTGATTAGGATGTGTCACATCCTCCAACTTTTGCAAGTTATCTTTTAATCCTAATTAGCCCCTAATTATCCTCTAATTCTGATTAATTAAGCCTAATCATTCTCCAAGGAATTTTTAATTCCTTTTTATTCTTCCTAGATTCCCCTCTTTTATATGTGAATTTTTAATTCACATTCCATCCTTCCAAGGCTTCTAGAACCTTGGACTTGTCACAATCTCCACATGTGACCAACCTTGGACTTGTCACAATCTCCACATGTGACCAAGTCCCACCTTTTTGGAGCCCACCTTTTATCCTCTAGATCCTCCTAGGAATGTGAATTTTTAATTCACATTTATATCCCCAACCACCTTTCCTTTTCCCATGTAGATTTTTGAAGAATTCCAAAATTCCTCAAATGTCCCTTTCACTCCCACTTGGGGACAAGAAATCCCTTTTTGTGGAAATTTCCTCACTCCCCAAGGTGCATGTCCTTTTTCCACCTCATGTACCTTCTTGACACCTCACTTACATCTCATATCCCTTGGCCACTTCACCCTCCACATGTCAAGATGTGAGGGCTTGTGGGTTCTCAACCCACCATAGCCCTTCATCTTGGCCTTGTTGGAGCAATCTTGACCGTTGAATTCTCTAGAGAATTCAAATTATCCTATAAATACCCCCTCCTCAAGGGCATTTACAACACTTTTTGGATTTGAGCAACTACATGCTGCCCATTTGCTTTCCCAAACACTTTGCACTTTCATAATTACATGTTGCCCATTTGAATCCCCAATCCTTTGCCATCATTTACCCATCTTTGTTAATCATTTGCACATCTAATCTTGCATCTTGTCACTCAAGCAATCATCTAAGGAGCACACAAACCATTCCAAGCAAGGGCCAATCAAAGAGATATCAACAGCAAGGGAGGTAAAATTGTTTGTGTTTCATTTTATTCACGTTCTTTTTCGTTGTATCACTCTTTTGGCTAATCTTGAGGTGTCCTTGGTATTTCATTATTCATATTTCTTAGTCATTTTTGCACATTTAGAGTGGGATAGATATCAAGGTATCACATTTCTGGCACGCCCGGTGGGACCCACAAATGGGTTCTTGCATTTAATCCTTGTTTTGGCTAAGAACTATGCAGGAAAAGGTTGCAGAAAGGCGAAAGCGCCCCTGTTTCTGCTGCAGAAAGGCAGAAGCACCCTCTGCCTTGCCACAGAAAGGTGGAAGCGCCCTCTGCCTTGCCGCAGAAAGGCAGAAGCGCCCTCTGGTCTGCTCCAAAAAGGCAGAAGCGCCCCACATCTCAAAGTTTTACTCTCCTCCAACGAGTTTACTGCAATTAGGGATAAATTTAAAAGGTTTTTCTAACACGTTTCTTGCAGTGGGAGGGGCACAACTTTTTTGTTTTCTAGGAAATCTGATAGGGTTTATTGTAGAAAGGTGGAAGCGCCCTCTAACCTTTTGTTATAGAAAGGCAGAAGCGCCCTCTAACCTTTTGCTACAGAAAGGCGGAAGCACCCTCTAACCTTTTGCTGCAGAAAGGCGGAAGTGCCCCCACTTTTGTTGTAGATAGGCGGAAGCGCCCCCATTTTGCTACAAAAAGGTGGAAGCACCCCAATTTTTGCTGCAGAAGGGCGAAAGCGCCCCAAAATAGCACAGTTTGGAAGGTAAAACAATCATTTTAGCTTTATTTTTGCTCCCGTTTTTTGCTATTTTCAAGTAGTAACCCTCTAGTATTGTTTTGGCAAGGATATTGGTGTTTTTTGTTAACGTTTTGCAGCATATTGTGGCGTAATTTGACCAAGGAAGAAGAAGAAGATAGCTAACATTTGCTTGCAGGGCCATTTATTTGATCAGATCTAAAAAAAAAATTATCCTTGTTGTTTTGGAACATAGTCTAATTAGGGGAGTAAACTTCATTGCTTGCTGTGACTGTATGTTCTTGTGTTACCCAAGGGGGCATTAATTTTTTTTCGCTTTCCCCTTCCACTTCGTGTGAGCCTGGGGAGTAGTTGGAAGTGGTTAGTGTCTTCTTTCTAGTGGGACCTGCTTGGGAATTTCATCACCCCAAGGGACGATTCCAACCACGCGTACCGGCGGGGTATATAAAGGGGGGAGAATGAAAGTTGTACCCCAATCCAGTCACGTCTTAATTAGCAGAGCGTCGAAGCTAGGGTGATACCCAGATAGACGTGAAGAGTTGGTCCGAGCCTTTCAGTATCTCACTGGGGTTCCCGACTCACGCTTGTGATGGGCTAGTGTTCACGGTTGTGCCTCACGTACCGAGAGTATATCGAGGACTCCCTAGAAACCTTGTGCATCCTAGATTAAGACTTTGCCTTGCCATACCCTTAATATTAATCATAGGATTGTGCTTGCTTGAAGTGTTTTCTGTGAAAAATCTATGAAATATTTGATACTTTGGCCTTACTTTATCATTTTGCATCCTTTCCATAGCCTTTACCATCAAAACCAAGTTCTGTCCCACTGTAGAAAGGTGGAAGCGCCCTTGATTCTGCTACAGAAAGGCGGAAGCACCCCTGATTCTACTGCAGAAAGGCGGAAGCGCCCCTGATTCTGCTACAGAAAGGCGGAAGTGCCCCTGTTTTGCTGCAGAAAGGCGGAAGCGCCCCTGTTTTGCTGCAGAAAGTTGTCAGCGCCCCTGATTTTTGCTGCAAAGGGGCGGATCTGCCCTCCTGAACACCCGAAATTGCCCCATTTGGATTCATTTAGCCTCTAAATCACCATTTAATCATTCCTAACCATTATCCCATCATCCTAAGTCTCCATTTTGTCATTCTAAGCCTCCCGAAACCTCCATTTTATCACTCCAAATTTTTGTTAACCATTATAAATCCCCATTCATTCTCCACGAATCATCTTTAATCCACCTTTTCATTTTAATTTTCCATTCACAAGTCCATACCCTCACCTAACAAACATTGCAACTTTACCATTCACATCCTCAAACACCATCCATAGCCAAACCGTCCTAACCTTGTATTACAAAGTGGTTACCCAAATTGACTATAGCACTTGAAGTTGATTATTAGTCTTTAACTTCAACCCCAATCAATTCACTTCCATCTTGAGGTGAATTCGGTGTTGTAAGTTATCATCCTCGGCCCAATCAATCCATTCCTAGCTTAAGGTGGATTCGGTGCCATAATCATCCTATTAATCAATCAAAGCTCTAGGGTCACTAAGGGTAATCTCACGTGATCAAGCTTAAGGTATCTCTCTCACATCTTTCATCATTCAACCATACCCATCCAATAGTCTAAATCTATCCAAATCAATCATCCAATCAAATTGTCCAATCCGAATCCAATCCAATCCAAACCAGTCATTCAATCAAATTGTCCAATCAATCAAATCACATATGTTCAACCAATGCTATCCCATTGATCTTAATAATCTAATCCAATTCAATCAAAATCCAATCTAGCCAATCAAAATCAATCCCATCGCATCATCCAATCATCCTAATCTGAGCTTTTGTCTAATCCTGATCTGAGCTTGACCAAAATCCTGATTTGAGCGTTAATCTGTTCCCATCTCAAATCTTTTATCCATTCTATTTATCCTTTCATCATCATGAATCCTCATCCTCCATCAATAGTAGTCAAGGGAAATCCTAATTACGTGGATGACGATAACGAAAGTCTTGTCGATCAAGAAGAATATGACATAGATCCCCTTGACGCTATCATATCTAGTAAGCTTTCTCCACCCACTTTCCAAAATCCAATCACCCCTTCCAGTCATCCCGTTATGTCTTCATCTCTACCTAATCATGCTCCTTATGCCACCTTTGACAATGGATATCTAGTATCTTCTTCATCCCCATATTTGTCATATCCTTCGTCTACATCATCCTCTTATATAACATCTACATCCTCTTATCCTAATTTTTCATCCCAATACTCCTATTACAATTCCCCATCCATGTCCCCCTATCATAATCCTCTTTCCCAATCTTCCCACACTAATCCTACATCCGCACCCTTTTACCTTAATCCCACATCCACATCTCCTCATCCTAATCCATCATCCCAATACCTTTATTATAATCCATCCCCCACATCCTCTTGTCCCACTACACCACCTATATCCTCTTGTCCTAATCCACAATCCATGTCCCCCTATCTTAATTCACCACTCCAATATCCTTACCTTAACTCTCCATCCAATCCTAGTCCTCCATCTACTCTTAGTCCTCCATCCAATCCCATTCATCCATCTACTCCTAGTCCTCCATCCAATCCTAATCCCCATCTACTCATAGTCCTACATTCAATCCCATTCCTCCATCTAACCCTAGTCCACCAATCCATAATCCCTCACCCATTTCTACCACCCCAGCCAATTCAACCATATGCAAGTCTCTCATTTCAGAAGTTCTCCAA
Organism: Sequoia sempervirens; assembly: GCA_007258455.2. Lineage (NCBI taxonomy): Eukaryota > Viridiplantae > Streptophyta > Pinopsida > Cupressales > Cupressaceae > Sequoia > Sequoia sempervirens. The sequence continues at coordinate 148,973 of VDFB02107016.1, forward strand.
GGACTCGTGACAAAGAAGCCATCCCCAACTCCACATCTTGAAGTCATGGAACCATGCCATTTAGCGCCATCATCCACGGTCACTAGTGATGAGACCCTTCTCCATACCACACCTATTATTGATGTTACCACCCCTAGTACTACTCAAACCACTGAAACCATTGAACCCACTAAATCCATTGAACCCCCACCTCCTACTCCAAAAACCACCGAATCCATCGAAGACACCCAATTCCAATCCACTCCCTCTACTCCTAGATCCACCCAAATCCAATCCACTCCTCCCAATCCTAGTAGCACCAAAACACATTCCAATGAACCTAATGAATCTTTCATCCCTCCATCTTCCCCACTTGAAGAGTCTCAACAAGACTCCATTACCATGCCTCCCACACACGATGAGTCACGCCAAGAGTCTAATCCAAAGCATGCCAGCATATCCCCTTTTCCAAATCAAGATCCTACCATCCCATCTAGTCCACCTCAAGATCACAATCCCCCATCCATTCCATCCCATGATTCCCTTGTCATTCAAGCTTCCACTGCTCCATTTCCATCTCCATCACATGAGCTTACTATCACAAATCCAGATCCTATCATGGCCCCTACTCCCTCTCCTGATGTTGCTATCCCATCATCTCCTTCTCATGATCCCCCATCATCGCCTAAAAACGCTATCCCCACACCACTTGCATATCCCCTTGGTCCTCTCACATTCCTCCATGGTGGTCTCCTCGCACAAGAAAAACAAAGCATATACACCAACCCTCCTCTTCCACCGAATAATGAACTCGCATCATTCTTCTAGAATAACAAAAATCTTGTCCTAGATCGAATACTCAAGAGAATGAACTATCAAGGAAAAGGTTTAGGCCTTCATAAGCAAGGTATTATAGAGCCCATCCAAGCTAAAGAACATTTTTATCTGCAAGGTCTTGGATGTAGTACTCACAACTTGCAATCTAAAGATCTTGGTACAACCTCTAGATGTCCTCAACGAGCCTTTTCCAAAAGAAATGTTAGCTCTTCCCATCACTCCACCAAATCATATGTTGCCATCCCTCCTCCTCTATCGTATCACCTCAAAATTCGTCATCTTCCTCCTTCATATTCCATCCATTTGGGTCATACATCCCTCCATCTACCATCTCAATCCTCCATCTACCATGCCCATATTTCCCCAGGTCCTCGTCTATCTTGGGCCCCTAACTCCCAAAATCACCTCCCTCCATCCTAAATCTATCATCCCTTTAGCCATTCATCACCTCCATCTCATCTATCCATAAACTTATCTAATCCAAGATCAACAAAGGCACATACCCTAAACATCCTCCATCTACATAAATCCCCATACTCCTACCTCATCACTCCACATCATCCATCTCCTCACACCCATCCCATTTGCTCACCCAAAAAGCACTTTGGTTGTTTAAAGAAAAAATTCGCAAATCCAACATCCATGAATCTAAAGGCTCCCCATGTCCCTCCAAAGACATGGTGAAGAAAAGAAAAATATACATCAAATCCATAGGCCACAAAGGCCCAGCAAAGCAAAGATCAAAACCATGTGGATCCCAAAGAAAAAAGTTGCAATGCCATCGCATGAAAAATCTGTAAGAACATCCAAAGTCGCTAATCCAAAAGCTAATGATACACCCCTTTCATCTCCTAAGTCTGTTTTGGGTCCTTATGTCCCAGAATTCACCATTCCATCTCCTCCATTATCCCCATATTCTCCATCCCTTAATCCTCTTATCTTTTCACATCCACCACCACATGTGCCAATGTTGGTCCTGAATGCATCTCCCCATCACATATCCACCCCATCATTCCATCCATACCCTTCGCAGCATCCCATCCATTATCCCATGCATCTCCCCTCTCAAATCCCCCTAATTCACCCTCATGTATAATCCATTTATCCTAATAAGGTTGTACCAACATCCAACAGTCACTTCAAACATGGGCTCATAACACCTTGATCCTTATCACACGTCTTTTAAATCTGCTTCTCCACTTCCTTATCCTTACCCATCTCCTTCTGCATGACATCTAAAAAGTCAAAAAGTCCACAAAAAAAAAAATAGTAAAGAGAAATAATACATCCAATGGTGAAAACTTGGCAAACAAGCGCCTTGGATAAGTACCATGATGAAAACCTGGCAAACAGGCGTCATGCGTAAATCCCCATCTGCACTTGGGGGCAACTTCCTGATATGCATTCCCTCCATCTGCTATGCTTCCAGCTACGCACCCGTCTTCCTGTTATCTGTCCTCTTCATAAATCCCCCCATCCCACCTATCTTCCGCATCCTACCATCATATCCCATTTATCTCCCATCCCTCCATCCTTCTTGTGATCTTGATCAAAATAGGGGATCCTATCTATGCATGCTTTGGACACCTATTGGTATACATTCCCTTCATCCATGCTCTATCATATTCCTTAGTCACCCATCCTATCGTCATCTAGTTATCTCCTTTATCTTCCCATCCACTTGTCTTCTATCCCTCATGCCTCCTCATATATGACATATCTAGAGTGGGGACATCTGCTTCCTTTGTGACATAGTCCTTGGAGACATCATCTATCATAACATCCCTTCACGACCCTATCCATCTATCACAACATCCCTTTCATCTCCCAATCCTTCTGTCCCTATCCATTTATCACAGCATACTTTCCATCTCCCCATCCTTATCTTCATCTCCCAATCCTTATATTTCCATCCCTCCAAACAACCCCTTCCATCCCTCACCCCTATATCTCTATCCATTATTTCATCTTTATCCTCATCCCATCTCACAATCCCTTGTCATTAGTATCTAGCTATAGGCCTCCCCCCAAGCAACCCAATTCCATTTATCTCATCATCATCACCCCTCCTTCTCTTGCACATCTTTCCAATCTCCTATCACTTTTCATCTCTCATCTATCTATCATATCATCATCCCAACTCATTTTAATGCTTTGATAACTATCCCATCCCTTCATCCTTCTTCTAAATAGCTCCATCCCTCCATCATTCGTCCTTTCTCGTCCCCCTTATTTCCTCTGTTTTGCCCTCTGGCTCCCCCCGCCGCAGCCGGGCAGAACCGCCCCTGGTCGGGGCGGAACCGCCCCGCTGCAGAGGGGCGAAACAGCCCCACCGCTGGGCGAAACCACCCCACTATAGAGGGGCAGAACCGCCCCGCCACTGGGTGGAACCGCCCCGCTGCAGAGGGGCGGAACCGCCCCACCGCAGAGGGGTGGAACCGCCCCTCCGCTGGGCGGAACCGCCCCACCGCAGAGGGGCGGAACCACCCCAGCAGAATCGCCCTGTCGCAGGGCGGAACCGCCCCTCTGTGGAGGGGCGGAACTACCCCGCTGCAGAGGGGCGAAACCACCCCGCCGCTGGGCGAAACTGCCCCATCGCTGGGCGGAACCTCCCCGTCGCAGGGCGAAACCGCCCGCGGTGGAGGGGCGGAACTGCCCCGCCGCTGGGCGGAACTGCCCCGCTGCGGAGGGGCGGAACCGCCCCGCTGTAGAGGGGCGGAAC